>JADBJO010003410.1:30000-35000 GCA_016801955.1 Conus betulinus
CGTGTCGTGCGTTGCGTGCGTGCGTGCGTGCGTGCGTGCGTGCGCGCGCGTGTGTGTGTGTGTATGTGTGTGTGAGTACGTGTGTGCACGCCCGCACGCACCCGCGCATATATATATATATATATATATATATATATATATATATATGTGTGTGTGTGTGTGTGTGTGTGTGTGTGTGTGTGTGTGTGTGTGTGTGGTGTGTGTGAATAATGAATCACACAGGCACTCGATGTCCGACTCCTCCTCGAAAGATAAGAACATATGAAAGGAAAACAGAATGTTATCTAATCGTGTGTGCAAGTCTGTCTGTCTGTCTGTTCGTTTGTTCATACATATGCCAACACGTGGTATCTCGGTTTAAAGTGTCACACACAATTCTAGAGGAGTGGGGGTTTCGGGTTGGGCTAGGGAGGAGGTGGTGGGGTTGGGGGGGGGGGGGAGGTGCGTGGGAGGTGGGAGGAGGTGGGGGTGGAGATGGATGGAGTCTGCAGAGACGTTAACTCCAAAGAGAAAAAAAAAAGCTCTGGCGGGAATGGAACTCGGTACCCCTGATACATCACACACGTCTGTCTTTTCTTCACAAGGACAATGGCAGCCAGGGGATCTTTCCATTTCATTCAGAACACGACGACTTTATAGCCCCGCTCTCTGACCCATCCCGTGAAACGAGCCAACGACGATGAGTTGTTATCTGACGAAATAATGTCCTTCGGCACCTGACCCCTGGGCAATATGCCCTTGCCCTGCTGTCACACCTATCGAAACGACAGAGAAAAAAAAAAGTGGAAAAAAAAAAAGAAAAAGAAGATTGGCCTGATACAATCAGTCCCCTTAGCTACGCTAGAAAATCCCATATCTCTTTTTGTTGTGAAATGTGATAGAAAAAATGTGCGAACATTCGTCGTCTTGCATTTTTTAATATCCTATTTCTCACTCTCTCTCTCTTTCTTCGGAGTGGGTACTTGTACTTTGGACTGAGATTATACATTTGCATCGTCATGCTCCTCTGAGGCGGCAATAAACGTCAGTGTCAAATACTTGTAAGGTACACTGAGGCGCGCGCGCACTCTCTCTCTCTCTCTCTCTCTCTCTCACACACACACACACAAATTGGAGAGAGAGAGAGGAGAGAGAGAGAGAGAGAGAGAGAGACGGAGGGGGGGGGGAAAGCTTTACACAATAGGCTCATGTCACCGTGGGCAAAAAAAAAAGGGTGGGGGTGGGGGGGGGGTTATGAAACAAAACAAAACAAAACAAAATAAAGTGGAATGAGATAAAACAAAATGAAATAAAATAAAATAGCATGTAAAAAAAAAAACCCAAACACCTACGGACATGATGTCAGCCCAGACATAGACGGCAGTCTCCACAAGAAGTCATTAAATGTGGCCAGAAGAGATCACTCGTCTCCAAATAAACCTTACCCCAGCATGGTTGCTATTTTCGTCCCAAGAAATCAGGAGCATCGTTTCCTGCAGGGCACACACACACACACACACACACACACACACACACACACACACTTCTCTCTCCCCTCTCTCACACACACACACACACACACACACACACACACACACACACACACACACACACACACACACACACACACACACGCACGCACGCACGCACGCACACACACACACACACACACACACACACACACACACACACACTGTCAAGCTACAATATAGAATGCCATCGTCCGTTTATCTCTTTGTTGTAAATGAGCGGAGGAAGATGACGCTCAGGGGCAAATACAGACGCACTCACAATATTTAACTTGATCAGATGCGATCGGTGCTAGTTCGGAACGCAGTGTCCTCTCCACTCCCTGAAATCTACAACCATCCATTCTTCCCCTTACACACACCACACACACACGCACGCACGCACGCGTGCACGCACGCACGCACGCACGCACGCACGCACACACACACACACACACACACACACACACACACACACACGCATGCACGCGCGCACACACACACACACACACACACACACACACACACACACACACGCTCAGAGAGAGAGGGTATGTAAAGATATACTGCCATTGTCATGTACCCATTTAACCCCTTCACTGTCTTACCCCGAGCCATTTAACCCCTTCACTGCCTTACCCCGAGCCAGACTCCGAGTAAAAATGGCAGTCTGTGTGTGCCTTACCCCCAGTGACATTCGGGTTCACAATGATCTACTTTCTCGTTCAAACCGTGAAAGGGGTACACTCGCTTCGCTTTCGTTATGTCTAAAACAAGGCATGGTGAGATGTCTTTTCTTTCATACAATGTGTGTTCACATCCATTTGTTTTCTTTGTGTTTTCCTGTGAAGAAATTGGATCGAAAGTGTAGCGTAGTGAAAATTTTGACTTAAAGATGGTGCTGAGAAGTGCTTACGATATACCAATCTCATTCACTGACGCTCCTATATTTTGATGCCCAGCTAATGCTTGTACAGCGTTTCAGACTGTGTCAGCTTTTTGTGTGGAAAAGGTCGCATCCTTTCAATTTCTTACTAGCATTGTGCATCACAAAATGTTTTGGTGAGGGGGGATGGGGGAGGGGGGGGGGAGGGGGGGGGGGGAGCAAAACTGATTTTTCTTTCTATCTAAAACGTAGCTCAGTTCCAAAACGACAATTTGTGTTTGGTTGTATAGAAATATTCTGAGTCGTTATTGAGCTCATGAGCTCAAAGAACTATGTACAAATCATCATTCCTCGACATCTAATGTTTACATAGCCTTGCCAGAGAAAGAGTGAAATGATTGGCGCCATAGATATGAAATCATCTGTTTCAAAGGATCGGTATGACAATAAAACTGATTTCTGACCGCCGATCTTCTGTCAACTACACAAACTGTCTTTGAGGACGATCAAAAGACCTTAAAATAGGAGGGGAAAAAAAAAAAACAGAAAAAAGAAAAGAAAGAAAGAAAAGATCTTCAACGTTTCAGTCATAGACCGTCTTCAGGACTGATGACTTTAAATGAAAGACGAATAAAAACGTATAGACAATGATGTATGAAAACATATACGTAAACGGTCGAATACGTGTTTAAATCGGTATGACGTTTTTTTTGTATGGAAAGCCGGAGCCTTTGTCACCTCTGTTGGTTCGTTGCATTGTTTCTTTGTCGTTTGTTGGTCTCTCAGCAACACCAACAAAATATTACACGGTAAGTTTTCACTAAACTCGGTGGAAAGATCACACGTGGCCCACGGATTAAATCTCCATATTCTGCTGTGGATCCGTGACACGGACACGCATCGTACGGCAGATCCAGCCCCCGGCTCGACAAAAACTGTTCACTTAACATAAAACAACCAGAATCACTATTTACATATTCATATCTATGAAACAACTTACTTTAATGGATCACTGAAACTTTCTTGTGATATACACGTTGACATTCGCATTGTCGTATGCTAGTACAATGAAGCATATGGGAAGTAACTCGGTTCAATTTCACTGTTATTTCCTCTGGTGAGATTAAAGGGCAGATACAGGATATGGTCGACTTTCGAGAGGCCACGCTTTCCTGAGTACCTTTCTAGGTGACTCTTGGACTGGGCTGGGCTGGGCTGAGTGAGAGCTTGGGTTAGGTTGGATTGGATCGAGAGGGGTGGAGAGGGTTGGGATATGTTATTTTAGGTTGGGGAAAGGGGGGGTGGGGGTGGATTGGGTTAGATTAAACAAGACGATATAGGTTAGGTTGGGTTGGGATGGGGTTCTGTATTTGAAGTGGGAAGAACGGTGGCAGATGCTGGGTTTGTTATTTCCTTGGCTGTTCATTCCATCGTTCTCATCTTCTCTCTTCGAGAGACGTTATCCTATCACAGACATGAGGATTTGGGGAGTTTCCTGTGTTTAGTCTTTCGAAAAAGACATCGACAGAGACCGAGTGATGTCAGATGGCACCACTGGGAGTATCATCCCAATGTTGCGAGCAATGGACATGATATTTTAACATATTTTTTTTTAACTGCTTACCGCTGATGAACTACACAACAGTACGCATGATCATCAGGAACATACGAGCAGCTTTACTATTATAAATATAGATTGTGTGTGTCTGATATACCTGCCCATAGTTTTAAAATATATTGTCAGATGAGTAAACATAATTTGTTCATGATGTAAAGTAGATGTCAAAGACTACATTCATTTTGCTATACACTGCTCTAGTTTGTATATACTGATAAAAATATTTAAGTCAAGAGTCATTTACCAAAGTGATGAAATATAGTTACGCTAACAGACATTTATCATAGTCAGCAAAGTATGTTTTGGCTTCTAATTCTAGCTTTATTGTAATCTAGGCCGAATACTTTTGCCGTGAAAAACGAAACAAACCGTATAAAACGAAATCTCTGTTCAAAGTCTGTTGATGTAAACCAGCACCTAAGACTTTTTTAGTCTTTATAGTTTACCATCTCTTACAATGATAATCCTGTACGTGTACTTGTTATGGAACTGTTCACGATGTTTTCCATTGTGACCCACGCCAAATCTACATCCCGCGGCCAGCTGTTTTGTTTTTTTCTATCTGCCAGCCTTTTTTTTTTTTCTTCTTCTTTTGTTTTCTTCTCTCCCATTTTTGTCACACACACACACACACACACACACACACACACACACACACACACACACACACACACACACACACACACAACCTACTGGGCCAGGTCATGCAACACCCACGCTCGCAGATGTCCATACCTCCTAAACGATTTCCACCAGACCAGAAACACAAGAGAAATTACCCAGCTCTGGAAAGCACACGCCTGCCATAGTTTCCAGGCGAGACTATGGGAACATGACAGCTTCATAAGCCCATTATACCAGGCTTCCCAGGAAAGCAGCCTTCATTCTTCAAGAAAACAGGGTTACCCTTGAGGATCGCGACTGTTTTTATTTCTGAGAATAACAGCTGTTTTTCCTGTTTTCTCTTGGGATCACATGTGTTTTCCTCTTTTGTCCTATGAAAAACGAT
>JADBJO010003410.1:47500-67500 GCA_016801955.1 Conus betulinus
TCACGTGACAATGATCACAGTAACCTTACAAGCTAGGAACAAAAGAGGTTAATTAATTAAGTTATAATTATGCCCTATCTTCTCTTGCCCCTTGGCAAAAAGATAAAGGGAAGCCTATTGCAGGGGCCCATTTTCTTTTTTTTAAATAAAGAAACGTACTAAAATATGTTGTGTAAAATTCTTTCATCAAATTTCAGGAAAATTACATGAGTCTGTTAATTAGGAGCCACCAAACCAACCAAGTGGTCCTCTCTCTCTCTCTCTCTCTCACACACACACAATAAATATATATATGTGTGTGTGTAAATAAATAAATAAATATTAGATATATATAAATATATATATATAATTATAAACAAAGCTTGCTCTTATGTCTCAGATTATAGAAATGGGGGGGGGGGGGGGGGGGGGTGATAAGCCTTCATATCTGCAGTGGTAGATGATTCTGCCTAATGACAGTATGTGCTTGAGTGGGTGAATGGGGAATAAATAAATGCTTCTCAAAAATGGACCTTCAGCAAGCTTATAGTCTCCAAAAGCGGGGGAGACCATCTCCAATGGGGACAAAGCTCACTAACATATAACTCCTGGTCAGATACCACCATCTCCAATGGGGACAAAGCTCACTAACATATAACTCCTGGTCAGATAACGGTATTTCGAAACCTGATTGTTTCTCTTCAGTGACCGCGGAAAGAAGGTAATTTGACTCCTCTGCCTTTTCTGTTTTAAGAAGAATGCTATACCAGAAAAAGGCTGGTGTGCAATACCATTGTATGTTTGTTGAGTTTTCAAAAAAAAAACTAACTAAAGGTGCCATCTAAGAAGCAAAAGAAAATCATGAAAGAATAAAACAAGCTACATTTTCTTGTGTGAAAAGAGAGAAAATATAAAAAGATAACCTCTTAAGACACAAATGCTGAGGGCCAGTTCTTGGAATGAATCCGCAAGGGACTAAATTACAATGAAACAATAAATTCCAAGGATAAGTACCGAGCACCATTCCAGCAACTTACAGAGCAGCTAGGTGTTGTAATGACTGCAAGAAATATTGAATTATAAAACAAAGCTTGCTCTTATGTCTCAGATTATAGAAATAGGGGGGGTGATAAGCCTTCATATCTGCAGTGGTAGATGAAATGTAGCTTGTTTTGTTCTTTCATGATTTTCTTTTGCTTCTTAGATGGCACCTTTAGTTAGTTTTTTGAAAAAAACTCAACAAACATACTATGGTATTGCACAACCAGCCTTTTTCTGGTATAGCATTCTTCTTAAAAACCGAAAAGGCAGAGGAGTCAAATTACCACTTTCCGCGGTCACTGAGGGAGAAATAATCAGGTTTCGAAATACCGGTATCTGACCAGGAGTTATATGTTAGTGAGCTTTGTCCCCATTGGAGATGGTCTCCCGCTTTGGAGACTATAAGCTTGCTGAAGGTCCATTTTGAGAAGCATTTATTTATTTCCCCATTCACCCACTCAAGCACCATACTGTCAGTTAGGCAGAATCATCTACCACTGCAGATATGAAGGCTTATTACCCCCCTATTTCTATAATCTGAGACATAAGAGCAAGCTTGTTTATAATTCAATATTTCTTGCAGTCATTGCAACACCTAGCTGCTCTGTAAGTTGCTGGAATGGTGCTCGGTACTTATCCTTGGAATTTATTGTTTCATTATATACATATATATATATCATGGAGAATAAAAGAAAATACAAATGGGAAGTTACTCTTTCAGTCTGTACCTCCTATTACTTCCCTGGCCGCGCGGAGGGGGCGTCCAGAATCTGTTTCAGCCATGGCAGAGGTCTTTGATGTCCCTATAGCGCCCTTCCAGTCTGTGTTTGCTGTTGTTACCGCCCTTTTTTTCGTGTGTCTGTGTGGTCTGTGACTAGCTGTGTCCTCTTTCTTTCCTTGGAGATCGTTGTACTTTTCGTTTCTTATTACAGTTTCGAAACTAGCCAGAGCTCTCTCTCTCTCTCTCTCTCTCTCTCTCTCTCTCTCTGTGCGTGTGTGTGCTGGTGTGTGTGTGTGTGTGTGTGTGTGTGTGTGCGTGCGTGCGTGCGTGTGTGTGTGTGGTGTGTGTGTGTGTGTGTGTGTGTGTGTGTGAAATCTGGCGACCAATGTCATAAGACTAATTGTATTACTCTGGGCGTGTCTCTGTCCCCCCCTCCCCCCCCCCCCCCCCCCACCCCCCCCCCCCCCTCTGCCCCGGCCCCCCTTCCTTCCTTTCACTTTATTTCATCTGTTTTGAAGTCATTTTCCTTCATTTTGCCCCACGCCCTTATCGCTTTTCACTGGAACTACAAAACAAAAGGGGGTGGGGTAGGGGTGGGGGTGGGGTGGGGTGGGGTGGGGGTTTAGCGGGGTGAAGTGAAAGTGAGGGGGTGCCGTTTTTTTTTGTTTTTTTTTTTTTTTTTTTTTTTTAAATGACCAGGTTTTAATCAGTCTTGATGATAATACCAGTTGATTGGTTGACAGGTCACACATTTGTCTGCATTTATTTCTTGGTGTGTGTGTGTGTTTGTGTGTGTGTGTGTGTGTGTGTGTGTGTGTGTGTGTGTGTGTGTGTGTGTGTGTGTTGTGTGTGGTGTGTGTGTGTTTCATTTATTTTTTCTCAGGAAATTTACTTTTTTTTCTTCTTGTTTTTTCTTTGCTGTCCCATCTTCTGTGCCACCTCAGTGGCATTGTACCACGCCGCTCATTCCGACACCCCGTCCACAGCCACAGCCCGGTCAGTCCTGCCGCAGAACTTTGTTTTTGTCTGTTCGGTGACAAGCATGACAAGTCTCTGTATCGTCGGCTGGACTACTGATGAATAACTCTCAACTATACACTGCACAATATTTAACATATGTAATTGAAAACTTGATGTTCAAGAAATGAATTCGGTCTCAGAAAAATGCGTGAACAGTGAACACCTTCCAGAGAAGTATGAAATCTCATCATGTCCACGATATTGGTCATCTTTGATAATACAAGCCTCGACTGAATTCGTGGAAAACCACGTTTTCTCAAAATGTAGCATGCGATTGTTCAAATCTTCTATCAGTGGACCATATTCTTTCTCATTGTTCAATATTAACGTCATTATATCAAGAATCGACCGTGGATGTGACTGAACATGATTCTATCAAAACAATAACCCAACAAACCAGAAACTGCGCAAACAGCAAAAGCGCTTTCCATGCATCAAATTGATAGAGTTTTATAAACGCCCCCCTTCCCCTCGCTCCTTTTTTTGTATTTAAAGTCTGATATCACCAAGTGTGAACAGACTCTCTAAACTAAAGAACTCACTCACTCACTCACATATGGTGTTCCTTCACTAGCACGCCAGAGGCCTTCAAAACAGTGAGGAGAAAGAACATGGCTTCGGTAACAGAAGGCTACGTTAGAAGACGGTAGAAATCTGAGCCGTGCTTTTTCTTCAACCGTCACAGAAATGGGGGGCAGGGGGGTGGGGGGTGGGGGGGTTGGGGGGGTGGGGTGGGGGGGGTGGGAGTGGGGGGTTGTGGGGGGGGGAGTGGGGTGGGGGGGGGGGGGGGGGAGTTCTTAATTTTATTTCCTTGAGCGGAGAGAGGGTCCCAGACAAATCAATAAAAGTTTTATGCACCCTGGAAGGATACCACTGTCGAAGAGGGCAAAGCTTTGGTTGATGAGCCTGGCATCCTTCGTTACCAAGGTTACCCGCAGTGTTTACTGGAAGCTCTTTTGGGAAAAGGGCTTTTTAACATGATGGAGAAGTACAGCTCGTGTGTGTGTGTGTGTGTGTGTGTGTGTGTGTGTGTGTGTGTGTGTGTGTGTGTGTGTGTGTGTGTGTGTGTGAGAGAGAGAGCGAGAGGAGAGAGAGAGAGGAGACAGCCCAGCCGACCGCTCAAAGCGACCAGATCAGGGCTGTCCACTGCTTGAGACGAGGCAAGATTAAACCACAGAACACACACAACACACATTGCACACCCAGCCAACACCGACACTCAAACGGCCTTATCACACACTGTCACACGTTGAAGTCAACTCACAAGTCACACACACACACACACACAACACACACACACACACACACACACACACACACACACATCCACACAAAACAACACCTTTAAAACACCTGACATATTGTTTAAAAATGTTTTTATTCCTTAAAAATCTTAGATCAGATGAAAAAAATGTTGATCTCTTTCAGAACTTGAGAGATCTCATCAGGTTGGATAACTCTGACACGAGGTTTTCATGGAGTCTGAATCCGAGAAGATAAATGATTGCTCGCGTTCTTCATTTTCGTTGTCCTGAGTGTTGTTTCTCTCTTGCCTGAAGAAGATCTTCGAGGTCGAAACGCGTCGTGTTTTGTCTTGTGATTCGTCTGGTCATGTTTGGCTGATACAGCACTTATTTTTTTATTTATTTATTTATTTTTTTTTTTAAAGATTTCTGAAAGTTAAGTTGAGGCGAACGAGATTTCCAGACATAGTGGCTGCCATTGTCGTCTCGCCTAACACAAGATCTTGGTCTTCCCATGGCCCTGTGGGTCTGAAATAAAGACGGAAGTACACATCGATCTGTGCTGTGTGCCGTGCCTGTATAAACTTTTGGCTCCTTTCTAGCCCTTGTCGTAATTGTCTGGAAACATTCCACCGTGTCAAATGAAACTGTCGGCATCGGCGGTTTTCCGTCTCAGATCTCCATCGCACGGTCAGATAACGAATCGGATAATGCAGCAAGTCCCCGAAGCAGTGGTTGATTACAAGACCAGAGCAGCGTTCCACAGTCGCAGGGGTGAGGTGGTGAGATTTCCTGTCTGCTTCGCGTGTGTCACCGTTTCCTTCCTGCGCAGCCTAGCAGCCAAGCAGCAAGGAAAAGGTCAGAATTCATTAGACTGTCTTTGGGGGGTTTTTCTCTCGCGCGCGAGGGGAAAATGGCTGACAGTAGGGTAGTAAGGGTCCTGTCATTGGGCGTACGAAAAGTAGTACTGTTTTTTTTTCTGATCAGTTCATAACACGATCGAAACGCCGGCTCTGCAACAGCAACAAGAGCTGTCACATCGTTCATTTGAATTTTTCGTCTTGCGCCCGTTTTGTGTGTGTGTGTGTGTGTGTGTGTGTGTGTGTGTGTTTTACTTTATTACTCTCTCTCTCTCTCTCTCCTCTCTCTCTCTCTCCTCTCTGTGCGTTTGTGTTCCCGAATTGGATTGGACGAACACAGTACACCGAGCATTACAGAAGAATGCATCAAACGCGAAGATGATGACACACGTCGCATATTCAGGATGCTCTCCTGTCCTTGGCATTTCTCGTCAGTCGAGCGTGCGTGTAGCATCAATGATGATCCAGAAATCCACCCGTCGGACTATGACGTCGGCCTTGAACAAGACCAGACAAAATAGTCGCCGGTTTTTGACACAGGAGTGGCTTTGAATTACGTCGCTACTCTGACAGATCGACAGGTGCAGAGACGATTGCGTGATCCGCACAAGAACAAAGCATTCAGGAACGTTTGTGTTTCATCAAACAGAAGAAGTGGGTGTGCTGCTGTGAGTCAAATGATGCTGTTCTGGAATATTCCTGCGATCCAAACTCGGAGGACGACTGCTTGCTCTGGTTCGTAAAGCAGGAAGAAAGGCACATGTCATCAGAGGCATGTTTTAAAAACTGGCCAATCTTCAGAAAGGAAGACGTGCCATCAATACAGAACATACAGAGACCCAAGCACGTGCTCTACGGCGGCTGCATGCCCTCCACGGATTGATCCAGTTCTACCAGGGGTGCCCGTCGTCTACAGAACTGACAGTGAACGCATACCAGTGACGTTTTCTCGTTCACGTTTTTTTTTTTTTGTAATGTAAAAATGAAGAAAAAGACATCGCTGTGGTTTCCAAGTCAATTAGATCGAGAAATCGAGTCGCGTTTTGTCACTGGACATCTCACTGCGTTGCTGAATGGGCTTCGCTGCTTTATGGAGATAAACTTCCTTCGTTCCTTTTCTCTCTGTTCGAGTTACTGCCAGTTTCATCTTCCAGACATCCCTGACTAAAGTTTTTTTTTAGGGTGCGGGTTCAGAAGCGAAATCTCTCCTCTCTCTCTCTCTCTCTCTCTCTCTCTCTCTCTCTCTCTCTCTCTCTCGTACACTCATTCGCAATCACACGCACATACTCACATACTCCAGCACGCTTACACGTGTACACCCACCACCACGGCAGGAACTCCATTATGATACCACCTGGCGGTCAAACTATAGTTCGTTATCTCTTGTCAATCAACTCCAACAGGCCATTCCCAGGGTCAGGTAGATGCTGTAGGGGTCACCAGAGCCTATCCAACGTGTGACCGACAATGCCAACAAGATGGAGGGAACCACTCGCTTGGCATGACGGGAACGGGAACCCATTGTCAGCCCTGGCCGTTGCTGATGGAACTCGGGGAGACAATAGTTTGGGCTGTTGGTGATGGCGCTTCCATTGTGTCTTCTGAAACCGCTACGACATTACATTTTAACTAGTCGGGGAGCGTAAAACTATTTCTTTTTTCTTCTTCATTGTGCACTAGGTCTCATCGCTGTTTAAGTATGCAAGCACCAACGATTTGCTGTTACTGCTCATTTGTCTCTTTGCATTGTCAGTTTTCGGGTGCGGCCGAGTGATCCATTGTGCATTTCTCTCGTTGCAGGTTCATTATTCAAGCGTCTGCCAATTGTTTCGATTGCAGGTGCATCTCTGTCGCAACATGTCTGCAGCTGCTTTGTATGAACCGATGGATCACTTTTGTCTGACGTTCACAGTAGAATCTGGTTCACGATTTTCTGCTGTGGTATAGTGGTTATCGCCACAAATTGACGATTGGGAAGTCCTTGGTTTAAATCCCACGAGAAGTAGACCTAGATATACGTCATTGTGGGATTTAATTTAAACCCTTTTTGGCTCCTACCTAGCACTCTAGTGTGTATTACATTCAAAATGGGGCATAATTTGACAATGTTATTCCACGGTTTTTGACCAGCACAGCAGGCGTCCTTATCTCTCGGGCCTGGCTAGCGACAGGTAATATTATAAAAGAAAAAAGTGGCTCAAGAATAGAGCCCTGTCTAATGTTGTCTCAGACCGAAATGGTTCTTCAAAGGGCTATGGTCGTCCTCATCCTTAAGTCATTGGCATAGTCAATAACCCACCCAGTCATGGAATCCACATCAGGGCAATAATCCTCATTAGTCACCGTGGTGTGCAGATCATGCCTCTCAAATGTTGCAATCATAGATCAGGAGAGTACATGATAAGTATACCACATCGTTTTTCTTTCTTTCTCTCCATCATTTGCCTTTGTTGGAGTCCCCTTCACTCGTGCAGGTCACTAACAGAACCCAGGAACCACTGTCACCACGCCCCATGATAGAATTGTTCAAGTGGCTGGACTGCTCTCTGAGGTAATTGCATATGCCAGCTTCTTGTCGTCCAGTGATCAGCGAGGGCGCCCCACTGCCTGAATGCAGCCATTGCCGCCTCCCCCCTCCCCCCGGCGCACGAACCACCACATGTGTGTTTTCACATTTGACACTTTGACACTGTGAGCAGCGAAGTGCGGTGAACAGAACAGCCACCCCGTGAATTGAGGGAGACCGGGAGCCAATCAGATCAACAGGACGCGGCGAGTACCCTTCAATATGAGCCACGGAATTCGAACTAGCCGAAGATGAAGATACTTGTCCTTTTCCCATCTTTGATCGAAGGCTGTGGTGTTCCATTCTCAGCTCTCGCTCAGTCACTGGGGTCTCAGTTTCGATTTATTTTCCTTCTTCCGTAACTGTATGGATGTAGTTCAGCGCTTTTTTAATGTCTTTGATTCCGGTAGATTGCTGTGGTAGAGACCATTGGGAAGAAGGAGGGAGAATCAGAAGGTTTCACATGTGTGTTGAACTGAAAGGTTGTAGACGTTGTGCTGTGAATGTCAGAGTCGCAAAGGCAACATGGAGTATGCCTATCCCCGAAATCATCATTCCGGAAGCGCATGGTCTCCTGTGGCGTGTGGGCCTCATGCTGAACTGACGCAGACAGTTCCTGTGGCCTGCTGATGCTGTGCCTGTGACAGGACTCTCTAAAACGACAGGAACTCGTCGTCAAGATCAAAAAGGATGAGTCGAATTTTCATCCGGCTAGATTAAATTTGTGAAAGCAAATAAAAGAAAATACCCCCAAAACAACAACAACAACAACAACAACAATAACAATAACATCACAACAACTAAAAAACCAACAACCAGTCAACCAAACAACCAAAAACGAAAGCTAAACGAAAATACAAACATAACCGTAAAATATACAACAAGGCATTAGTAATGATCCAGTCAGGCATATTTTCTCTTATTGGATCATTTTGAGCCAAATGAAACAGATGTATGTGCGTGTGTGTGTGTGTGTGTGTGTGTGTGTGTGTGTGTGTGTGTGTGTGTGTGTGTGTGTGCGCGCGCGCGCGCGCGTGCGAGTGCACGTGCACGTGCATGTATGTGAGTGTGTGTGTGTGTGTGTGTGTGTGTGTGTGTGTGTGTGTGTGTGTGTGTGTGCGTGCGTGCGTGTGTGTGTGCGTGCGTGCGTGCGTGCGTGCGTGCGTGTGTGTGTGTGTGTGTGTGTGTGTGTGTGTGTGTGTGTGTGTGTGAACCTGGCGAGACGTTAACAACAGAGAAAGGTTTCCAGTGAACGTTACATTGAGACTTCATACGGTATCATGTTTGGAACATCCTATGGTGATGTTACATTCGTCCCCCTCAATACTGATGTGACAAAAACCACACAATGTGTGTCTTCTCCAGGCATTCCATCATTACTGCCCACCACACCTTCTGGGCAATGACTACTTGGTTGACATCTGATAGAAAAAATAAATCTATAATTGCGCAAGATGTTGACATTGATTGACCTTTATTTGTTTTCCTTTAAAACCTACATTGAAAAACATCTCAAACTGAAGTTATGTAAAGTTAGCATTCATTGTAACACCTGGAAAATAAATCCACAGTTGGAAGCTACTTTACTTTTGAGGCAATAGGTCATAACGTTCTTTCTGGTTAAACTAGCCACTCTTAATGAAGACTATCAGATATATTAACTCAGAGTCGAAACTGAAAAAAAAATGTCTGTGACTTCAACATATCTAAGTCTGTCTGTCTATCTAGTCAGGTAGATAGTCATTCAATAGATTCCAGGTATAATCAGTGTTTGTCTCTCAGTTTTCTTTCAGATCAAAAGTACCAAACCTGGGTTGCGTAATTTGATTTTCTGCATCAAGGAGACAGTGCTGATGAATAACGAATAACAATCCCCCCCCCCCTCCCCCCCCCCCCCACCCCTCTGTGTCGCTCTCTCCAGCTGTGTGTGTGTGTGTGTGTGTGTGTGTGTGTGTGTGTGTGTGTGTGTGTGTGTGTGTGTGTGTGTGTGTGTGTTACGCGCAATGTGAAGATGCTCTGCAGTTGGAGTTGCATGCATGTGCTGTTGTCTCGATGAAAACTGTCTGAATGAATTTGCAACGCTTCCTT
The DNA here is from genome assembly GCA_016801955.1 of Conus betulinus. Taxonomy (NCBI): domain Eukaryota; kingdom Metazoa; phylum Mollusca; class Gastropoda; order Neogastropoda; family Conidae; genus Conus; species Conus betulinus. Next base: position 57,020 of record JADBJO010003410.1, read on the forward strand.
CGCAAGGACTAGCGTCCACGTGAGTGTGGTAGGGGAATGGGTACTATCAGCAAGGCAGCGTTTTTAAACACTACGTCCATGAAATCGTTTTATCTGAGGAAAACTTTAATTTCCTTGTTTATCACCTGGTGCCCATTGTTTCTCCCCAGCTACAGATAACCAGGAAACAAAAACTAAATGTCATCATAAACCTCACAAAAAAAGCAAAGAGAACTTATCACACCCCACCCCACCCACACCCACCCACCCACCCCAAAACAACAACAACACAACAACAACACACACACCACACACACACACACACAACACTAACAACAACAACAACAACAACACACACACCACACACACACACACACACACACACACACACACACACACACACACAACCAATCGATCGCCTCACCAGCGGCAAATGAATGGCACCATGAACATGATTAACGACCATCACAGCAGCGCTAGTTTGCCACCGTGATGACGTCAGACTGTATCCCAGAATTCCCTGCTCCTTACATCCACGTGCCTGATTGACAACACTGACATAATTATCATATGGGCCACACGCATGCGTTATGGACGATACTAGCATCATCTTTATGTGGGTCACACGTGCACTTGCGACAATATGCAGGTCACGAGTTGATATTGACATGACTGGCACAATCATGATGTGTGTAATAGTCCTCTTCACGAGTTGATATTGATGAGGCTGGCGCAATCAGTATACGTGTAATAGTTGTTTTCGTGGCTATGCTTGTACTAATCAATATGGGTCAATTTTCTTATTGGCTATTCTGGTTAAAAAAAGTCAATATAAAGGTTATGCGCGCATTGCTGGCTGGCTTTCTTGGAACAAGCATGCGAGTCATTGGTCTTAATCACAACACGCCCACTGTGCATTATGAAGATTAGGTACATTAACAATAAACAATGATTGCATGGTCCGTTTGCATTACTGATAACACTAGCGCAGTAAGATGTGTATCACTTGCATTATTGATGATCCTGTCTGTGTCTGTCTGTCTGTCTGTCTGTCTGTCTGACTGTCTGACTGTCTGTCTGTCTGGCTGGCTGGCTGGCTGTCTCTCCTCTCTCTCTCACACACACACACACACACACACCACACACACACACACACACACACACACAAATACAGACACACACACACACACACACACAACACACACCACACACACACACACACACACACACACACTCACCTCACACACACACACACACACACACACACACACACACACACACACACACACACACACACACACACACACACACACACACACACACGCACGCACATGTACACAGACGCAGGGAACATGATGCGCGCCATACTGTGCATAATTGACAACAATCACACAGCAAGCCTACAGGGCACAAGAGCAATATTACCAATAATGACACAACACGTATGTCGGTCACGTATCCATTAGGGACAATATTGGCACCCAGTAATTAACGTGCGACACTCGCCGCATCATTGACAATAACGTAATCAATCACGAAGGCTGCTTTCCTTACTGACACACAGCAGCAACACAATCACTATGTAGGCCACATGTGCATTATTGACAATCAACGGCACAGTCATTGCGTGGGTCACGAGCATTATTGTCGACACGGGCATAATGACCTCCATGCGACACGCATGATGAAGAATGCTTGGGGGGTGGGGTGGGGAGGAGGAGGGGCAGGGGCGGGGTGGGGGTGGTGTAGAAGAATGTTGGGAGGGGGAGGGAGGAGGTGGAAAGGGAGCATTTGCACTTTTAACGATTGGAACTGGTGTTAATGGCCGGATATTGGGGGTGCAGGGGTGATTGGTTTGGGCCATGCATCATGGAGTTTCCGGGGGGAGGGGGAAACTGATTGGTGGAGAAAGCTCCCTTACCTCGCGTGACTCACTGTGGTTACAGCCCTTGACACATATGTGTGTGAGGCTTGGAAGGTGGATGGGGCGGGTGTCGGGGGGGGGTGCGGGGGGGGCTGCGGTTGGGGGGCCGGGGGGGGGGTGGGGGGGGGGGGGGGGGGGGGGGGGGGGGGGGGGGGGGGGGGGGGGGGGGGGGGGGGGGGGGGGGGGGTGTGGGGGGGGGGGGGGGGGGGGGTGGGGTGGGGGGAGGGTCAGAATGAGGGGGAGTCTGAGAGAATTGATAATTGATTGGGTGAGGTGACAATTGATTGGACTGGGCCAGTATGTCAGATGGATGGTTTTATCGGTCCCGTCTGTCCTCGGGGTCTGTCTGTCTGTCTGTCCTGTCCTTCTCTCTGCTCTCTCTCTCTCTGTCCCCTGTCTGTCTCTGGGTCTGTCCTCGCTCTCTCTCGTCTCTTCTCTGTCTCTGTGTCTCTGTCGCTGCGTACTCTCCTCTCTGAATGTTGTGTGTGTTGGTGTGGTGTGTGTGTTTGTGTGTTTTGTGTGTGTTGGTGCGTGCGTGCGTGCGGGTGTGTTGGTGTGTGTGTGGTGTGTGTGTTGTGTGTGTTGTGTGGTTTGTGTGTGATTCTGTCTGTCCTCCCTCCCTCCTCTTGTCTCTCACCTCTCCTCTCCTCACTCCTCTCGCTCTCGTCTCTCTCCCTCTCTCTCTCTCTCGTCTCTCTCTCTCTCTCTCTCACTCTCGCTCCGCCTCTTGCTGTCCTGTCTGTCTGGCTCTCTCTCACTCTCTTCTTTGTGGTGCGTGCGTGCGTGCGTACGGGCGTGCGTGCGTGCGTGTGTGTGGTGTTGTGTGTGAGTGTGGTGTGTGTGTGTGTTGTGTGTGTGTTTGTTGTGTGTGTGTGTGTGTGTGTGTGTGTGTGACCATGATTATTACTATTCATTTAATCAATGAACACATCCTGTAATAATGTTCTTGTATACGCTCCGTTTGGTAACTGGGGGGACGAGAAAAGATCCAATCAATCATCTCTCTTCCCCTCCCGCTCCCCCCTCTCGTCCTCCTCTCCTCTCCTCAATCGGGTCTCTCCTCTTTCATCTCTCTCTGCGGCTTTGTCTCGTCTTGTCTGTCTGTCTTTCTGTCTGTCTCTCTGTCTCCTTGGCTCTCAGCTGGCCTTCTCTCCTCTCTCCTCCTCTCTCGNCTCCTCTCTTGCTCTCTCGCTCTCTACTCTCTCTCTCTGGTGTATCGGCGGCTCGGATTCTTCTCTCTCTCTAGCTCTCTTATCTATCTCTATCTCTCTCTCTCTCTCTCTCTCTCTCTCTCTCTCTCGTGTCTCGGGCGGCTTCTCTCTCTCTATCTCTAGATCCTCTCGCTCCTCTCTCTCTCTCTCTCTCTCTATCTCTCATCTTCTTCGACAACAAATCTCTCGCTCCCTCTTGACTCGTCTCTGTCTCTGTCTGTCTGTCTGTCTGTCTCCCCCCCCACCCCCCACACACCCACACAAGGGTCTGTCTATTCTTTTCGCTGCCATATCACCCTTATCCCCCTTCACATTCCGTCGCTGTCGTAATGGCAACAACAAGGCGACCACACTGCACCAGGCTTGTGGAACATCCACTTTGCACGTACATTGAACGATACGTCGTCGCTGCGCCCCTGTCCCGCTGTCGCTTTCTGTTTCAGCCCGAAGCAGTCTAATGTACCCCTTCATAAGGGGCCAAGGTCTGTATGATATTAGGAATATAAATATCATCTGAATCTCTCTTCTCTCTCTCTCTCTCTCTCTCTCTCCTCTCTCTCTCTCTCTCTGGGCACTATACTCTTGAAACATGTTCCCACATGGCTGAAACAGATATCTCTGCTGTATCAAAAAAGTGTAACGTCTTACTCGTCAGAATCATTGGAATATACTGGCCAAAACCTGCCAGAATCATAGTGATGAGCATAGAAGCATAGTGATATAAGGGCTCCCCGACTTGTGATTACCATAGGAATGTAACTTCCGACACGGCATTATATCATAGGATTGCAATGACCAACTCGTCTTTTGTACAGAAATACAACAACCAGGTTACCGTGTTATCGCAGGAATGTAACGACCGACTTGTCATTATTTACAAGGGGGTGTAAGGACAAACCAACCATTCTCACAGGGAATGCAACGACCAGCACGTCGTCACCATAGAATCGTAACGGCCAACTCGTCGTTTTGTAAAAGTGTAATAACTGACATGTCATTGCCATAGGAATAAGGACGACCCACTCATCATCATCATCATAGTTGCGTACTTATGCTCCTTTCTCTCCTTTCAACATCCGTCTCTCAGACCATAATGCTGGACCATCGTGGGTGACTTCAGTGCAGCAGTTCCCTTCTCCCTTCCCGTTGACCGGAAAGTGTGTAAGAAGAAAAGAAAAAGAAGAAGCACCCGAAGGTGCGCGTGGGACGCAGAGAAGTACTGTCCCACAACTGCCGAACCAACCAGCTGGTAAACAGTTCTGCACCACCCTTTGGAAGCCTGCGCTGTGTTCACATAGGGTGCAGGTACGCACAGGCCATTCCGTTAAGACGCCAAGGGACATAACTGCTCCCTGTCAGATGCCATTGTATAATGACTATTGGATGTGATAGCACATAACCTCCACGGGAGCGTCCCCATGGGTGTACCAACCCGTATGACTGCAGACCCCACCGGCGAACAACGCCACCACGAAGCAACTGCTGTGTGCTGTGTGCATCCCGCAGTCCTCTCGCAGAAAGTGTGCACCTTTCATATCTTCGACATAGAGCTGACCGTGAGACTCTGCGCCGCGGGATCACCCCCAGCCACCTGTTCCTCAGCTGAGCTGTGGAGGTCACCCTGCCACGCTGCCCCCTAGATCGCCGCGCTTCTGTCTGTGGACGCAGAGTACAGTCAGGTGAGTCAGACCTCCTAGTGCCCTGTTGTTCCAGATCAGCTCCGTGAAGCCATGTTGACGACCGGCACAGCTGAGCGACCATCAGTGAAATCAACAGCTCCGTGAAGCCATGTTGACGGACCGGCAGCTGAGAGACCATCAGTGAAAATCACAGCTCCGTGAAGCCATGTTGACGACCGGCAGCTGAGACCATCAGTGAAACCACAGCTCCGTGAAGCCATGTTGACGACCGGCAGCTGAGACCATCAGTGAAATCAGGGCTTTCTGCGCACAAACGCATGTTTTCTCCTGCCGAGAGAGTTGTTATTAAATTGACATGAAAAGCAATAGCAATAGCAGTGTCTTGTTAGTATTCATGGGGAAAAAAATTACTGAATAACACTCCAAACGCACACAAACTTGTCAATATTATCATCAGTTTTCTGCTGTGGCACTGGAATACACTTTCTGTCCATTATCTGACATTTACTGTGACTCTTTCAGTGAAAGGGTCAAACCAATGCCTTCTGAGCTTGACTCGCATGGTTTCTTCTCTGGAGGCTTTACCAGTGGACACATTTCAGTTGGTTCCTAGCTGAGTGCTTCCCATCCAGTATCAGAGCAGGAAGTGTTGAAGTTAATTTCAAACTTTCCCCCTCCAAAAAAAAAAAAAAAACTTGTTAAAATGACGCAATCATAACGTCACTGTTTATTGAGTGCTCATTTTCCCCCCTCCTATCTTGACACGCATCTTCGATAATTCATGTCCTGTCTGATTATACTCCCAACATCTTCAAGCAAAAGTGGGGATAAAACCTGAAGCTCAAAATCCTTACTGAGTCAGACATTCGACCCGTTTTCAAACCTCTTCTGTCTGAAAGTCTGGGGAACAGAAATTTCTACAGCAAACTTTTACTTGCCCTAACTCACACCAACTCATCTGTCCATCTCTTACTGCCCTGGCCACAACACAGACACTGCACTGCTCAGTGTTGGTAAATGACGTTTCAGCGCTCACTCTGCTTGATCTCTCGTCTGCTTTGATACAGCAGACAATACGTTTCCTCAAAAACTGTACGATCTCTACGATTTCAGTGGTTCTGTTCTTTCTATTTTTCTTCATATCCGTAGGACAGGTTTTTTTTTTTTTTTTTCAATACTGTAGTGAGGACAGATTCTACTGTCAAAAGCCTCGCGTTTCAGTACGGGCTTCCTACAAGGTTCTGCCCTTGGTCCTGCTCTATTTATGTTGTACACAAACCCGCTTTCGTCTCTGACAAGCTGTCTTGCTATCTTCTATCACTTCTTTGGCAGATGATATACCCCGCTTCAGGATTCACGCCGTCCATGCGAAACAAACAGTGGGCCTGTGATGCACGGATTGGAATCGCATGTCTTGGATGTCGGAAAATGAATGGTAGTTTGCTAACCAGACCGAGAGATAAAAGAACAGAGCGCCTCCTGAGCGAGCGGAAATTAAAAAAAAGCTCTCTCATACACACCTTACCGTCTTTCATGACGGTGGGAAGGACACACACACACACACACACACACACACACACACACACACACACACACACACACACACACATATATATCATGTCATGTGTGTGTGTGTGTGTGTGTGTGTGTGTGTGTGGTGTGTGTGTGTGTGTGTGTGTAATGTTGTATTTCTTATTTGTATTATTTGACTCTGTATTGTGGGGAGAGCTTGCATTGTGCATGAGATGCCGCGCTATAAATACCTTCATTGCCATCATTCAAATCATCATCATCATCATTAGTTGTATTTTGATTACTGTTGTAATTGTTATCATTATTGTTATTATTAGTTTTAGTAGCAGTTTTAATTTCGTCATCATAAATATTATAGTTATTTGTATAATCATTTTCTTATTTATCTATTCATTTACTTACTTATTCATCGTATTTCCTGTCACTAGATTCTATTTTCTCTGTCTGTCTATCTGTCTGTCTGTCTGTCTGTCTGTCTGCCCTCTCTCTTCTCTCTCTCTTTGTGTCTGTCTGCCTGTCTGTCTCTCTCCCTCCCTCTCTACCTCCCCTCTCTTCTCTTGTCTTCTCTTTATCGTGTGTGTGTGTGTGTGTGTGTGTGTGTGTGTGTGTGTGTGTGTGTGTGTGTGTGTGTGTGTGCGCGTGTGTGCGCACGCGCACGCGCGCGCACGTGTGTATGTATGCGTGCGTGCTTGCTTGCGTGCGTGCGTGTGTACATGCATGAGCGTGTGAGCTCGTGTGCATCTCTCTCTCTCTCTCTCTCTCTCTCTCTCTCTTTCAGACTGGATGCGAAAAATGCCATTCACTGTTTAGTTCACTTCTCTCTTCTGATCGATTAAAGTCTGTCCCATTTACTCCTCCCCCCCCCCCCCTCCCCACCTCTTCCCATATGCACCCTCCACTCTCCCTCCCTTCTACACCCACCCCCATCCCTTTCTCTGTCCCCGCCCTCCCCCCCCCCCCCCCCCTCCACCTCCGCCCATTCGCCATCACATTCCTGTTATCGCACGCACCATAGACGGTCTGCTGAGCAACTTGTTTAGAGAGAGAGAGAGAGAGAGAGAGAGACGAGAGGAGAGAGAGAGATGAGAGAGGAGGGGGGACGAGAAGAGAGGAGAGAGACGGAGGGGGGAGAGAGAGAGAGAATGAAGAGGAGAGAGAGAGAGAGAGAGAGGACTCTCTTTCCAGATTCATATCACACATGCACACACACACCACACACACACACACACACACACACACACACACACACACAAACACACAAACGCACGCACGCACACATGCACGCACGCGCGCGCGCGCACGCGCACACACGCATGCACACTTACGCGTACACGCACTCACGTACTCATGCACACACGCACGCAGTCAGACAGACAGACAGACAGACAGACAGACAGACAGAGAGAGAGAGAGAGAGAGAGAGAGAGAGGCTGTTGATACTGTCTGGGACCAGACTCTCCACAGAGGACGTGACAGCCGTCATCATGGCTGGCCCTTAGACCCAGACGAAGCTGAACTGACCTAGATTGAATGCATTCATAACTCGTCATGCTGATTTCTGGACGCGAGATGGGAGAGTGACGAAGGAGACGGGGGGGGGGGGGGGGATGGGGGGGGGGGGGGGGGGGGGGGGGGGGGGGTGGCTGGAAGGATGGAGGGAGGTGGGGTGGGGGGGGTAGAGGGGAGGGTGGGGGGTTAGGGTGGGTGGGGGGAGTGTGTGTGTGGGGGGGGGGGGGGTTGTGGGGGTGGGTGGGGGGGGGGTTGAAAGAAGTGAAAGAAGGGGGTGGAAAGAGGGAGGGAGAAGAAACGTTTGAGAGAAAATGAAAGTGGTGAATGGTGGAAAGAATGAGGACTGAATGCTCTGTGTGTGTGTGTGTGTGTGTGTGGGGGGTGGGGGGGGGGGGGGGAGGAGGGGGAGGGCGTACAGACCGAGCAGACGACCGGGAGGGGGGAGAGAAAGAGAAAGACACACACACTGCACACTGTTCATTCAAACTGGACACGTCGCAAATTCTTGCGAGTGTTTTTTTTTAATGGATGGCGGGAATAGTAGGGGTGGGGGAGAATTGAAAGGAAGGTAAGGTGAGGGGTGGGGTTGGCGTGGGGGGGTGGGGTGGATAGTAGCGGAGAGGAAGCGTTGGGGGCATATAAACAGATCGAGACAAAACAAGAAAAAGAGATGTTAAACACACACACACACACACACACACACACACACACACACACACACACACACACCACACACACACACACACACACACACACACACACACACACACACACACACACACACACACACACACACACACACACACACACACACACAACACACATTGCTAGGAAGTTGAGGATTTAATTTCCATCGGAACCGTAGTTTATATAGGGAACTTTTCTTGCCGCGGGTGGCTTTTACCCAGAACCGACTTTGCTATGACTTCGAGCAGGAAGGCTGGGACCACACAATCATGTGTCTTTTAGAGAAATACGCCAATTTCCTGACCAATACTGCTGCAGGTGTCTGTATTTCTCACGCGTGGTTGATATCGGGATATATATATATATATGATGCGTGCGTGCGTGTGTGTGTGGTGTATGTGTGTGTGTGTGTGTGTGTGTGTGTGTGTGTGTGTGTGTGTGTGTGTGTGTGTGTGTGTGTGTGTGTGTAATAAAAGGATTTTTCTCTTTCTTGTTTTTGTCTGAGTCGTTGATGTTGATGTCTGTTTCTGCATGATTGGCTCTTTGTGTGCCTGTATGTATGTGTGTCTTTGTGCCTGTGTGTCTTTGTGTCTGTCTGTTTCTGTCTCTGTTTCTCTGTTTCAGTCTCTCTCTCTCTCTCGCTCTCTTCTCTCTCTCTCTCTCTCTCTCTCTCTCTCTCTCTCTCTGACGAAAACTGTACGTATATGTATTAGAGGGGAAGGGAGAGGAAAAGAAGTGAGCGTGGGAGGGGGGAGATGATGAGGCGCAAACGATATCTGCGTCTGTATGTGTTACAAACAAACATTTATATGTGCGTGTACATGAATGTGTATGTCTCTGTGTCTGTGTGCATCCTTGGAGAGAGAGAGAGAGAGAGAGAGAGAGAGAGAGAGAGAGAGAGAGAGAGAGAGAGAGAGAGAGAGAGAGAGAATCATTATGATATGCACGAGCACATAATAAAAACGGTAAAGTTGACCATTGATTCACTCGGGTCTTAGTATAAACACACACACACACACACCACACACACACACACACACACACACACACACACACACACACACAGAGCAGACGAGAAATGGGATGACACTCCCTGCAGTCGAATTCACAGCGCTTGTCAACACGGTATCTCCTGGCCTGACGCACGCGTCAGGCGTTTTTTTTTTTTTTTTTTTTTTTTTTTTTTCGTGTCACCCCGATCCTAACAGCTATATAATCCCCCCTCACGGATCTTACTATGTACGCCACACTGTCTGGTCGTGTCAGTGAAGCAGCAGCTAGTCCGTCACACACACACACAACACACACACACACACACAGCGGAATACTCTTTTGTTCACTCCCTCGCTTAGGCCGGGCCGACCTACTTTACAGCGAATCAACAACTTGACTGACTGACCAATATCTGGACGGAGAAAAACTCTCGAAATTCGACCTACAAATAGTGTTGATGACGACTCACGGAAACTGACTACTGATCATTTGAACAAAGAAAGAAGCAAGCAAACAAACACAAACAAATTGACAAACAAACCTGATTAAAAGGAAATTTCGGCCAAAAATTCTTGGAACTCTTGAACATTTCAATCAAAAACAGTGCTTAATGAAAACTCACGGAAAACTGACAATTAGTCATTTGAACAAACAAACAAACAAACCTGATTAAATGATAATTTCGGTAAAAAAAAAAATTCTTGGAACTCTCTAAATTAACATTTCGATCAAAAACACAAATTTTAGATTTGACGTTTCATTTTGAAGTGGGTAAACTTGCGAAAAAAAAATGATCGAATCTGGCTTTTCGATTCAAATGTCTTGGAAAAAAAAAAACTATTTTATCTTTTGTAGTGAATAGTTATTGACGGGTGTTTGAATTTCTAATGACTCAAAACTGTCACCAGAACAATCATTAGCGAAGAACTCTCTCTCTCCCCCTCCGTCTCACCCCCTCTACTCCCTCCATCTCTCTCTCTCTCTCTCCTCTCCTCTTCTCTCTCC
>JADBJO010003410.1:77500-85000 GCA_016801955.1 Conus betulinus
CTGAAGAGGGGTAGTTTGAACATTTCCAGTGTGATCCAGAACAACGAAGCCAAAGAGCGGTTCTCGCGGGGCTGCAAGTCGCACCAGGTTGTGCTGTATGATGAGTGCACCACAGACATGAGTTCCAACCCATCCAGCGTGCTTAGCCTGCTGGTCAAGAAGCTCCGTCAGGATGGCGGCAGGGTGGCCTTTCTCATCGGTAGGTTTGCGGTTGGCTGGTTCGGAGATGCTTTGCTTGTGATGAAGCTCGTTCTGCTCATGTCGTGTTGTGTCCATTGCTCCAAACATTTTCTTTCTGGTCATGAATCCTAGTCTGTTCAAGTTTTGTTTGTTTGCGTCGTATTCATGGAGCATGATGATATTGTCAACACGGGATGTTTTGTCGAGCTTGTATTGCTGTTTCTGTTTTAGAGTATAAACGCAGATACACGCCCATTTTCGTTGAATTTGGTTCAGACTGTTTTAGTCAAGAACTGCAATGACCAGATTCGTTTTTGATTAACCGTTTGAAAGCTTGGATTTGTCCAAGACGCTGAATATTTCAAAACTGGAATTTGAGTATCTCGTTTGCACTCTGTCACTGTCATATATATATATGTATATATATATATATATATATATATATATTACATTGCCAGCATTACGCATAATATCTGTTCACATTTCTAATGCAACACATACACAACTTGAAATAGGTCTAAAATGCGGCGAAAAAAAACGGGTGCTCTTTTCCATTTTATTCACTTAAGCATTTCTTGCCAAATCATGCCTCCTCAGGCTGTCGATTCAGCGGTCTGCCATCGAGGTGATAGAAATGTGGATGTGAAGTTGCAGAAATCTGTGTTTCACAGTCTGCAGAGAGCTGATAAATATAGATCAGCAGCAAATCTGTAAGCGCAGCTTTGCTTTTGTTTTTCAATTCTTGCAAATGATGAAACCACTCTTGATAAGTAGATGATAAAACTGTAAACAAAAAGTGAAAGGTATTTTGTGCAATTAATTAAGGACGCAGAATCCGAGATCAGTTTACATCCTCGTCAAAGCTGAACAAAATGGCGGTTGTGTTGACATTCATAAACACTGCTGTCATTTGGCTTCATCATCAAGCGCACAGCAAGCAGACGATCGACCCAACGTCACACAAACATTGACCTTTACTTTCCATCAATGCCGACGCCATCTTGTCTTGTTTTCCGTTGACATTCATTTGAAAAAAAAAAAAAAAGTTTTGTTTTACCGTCATCAGTCAGAGTGTCGAGAGAGAAAGGATTGCACGGCGTATGTTTTGAACATGTTATGAAATGTATCGGTTGTCGATTGTCGGATTTGTTCATATTGTGACACTCGTACTCTCTTGCCGTTGTTGGACGTGCTATTTGTAACGAACCTCCTTTCCCGTTCATTCCTTCCTCTCTCTCTCTCTCTCTCCTCTCTATCTCTCTCAGTACACACACTCTCTCACACACACACACACACACACACACACACACACACACACACACACACACACACACTCACACTGTGTGTGTGTGTAATAATCTGTCTCTGTCTCTCTCACCATCTCTCTCTCTCTCTCTCTCTCTCTCTCTCTCTCTCTCTCTCTCTCCTCTCGTCCCTCTCTCTCTCGACCCCGTCCCTCTGTGTCTGTCTCTCTCTGTCTCTCTGTCTTCTCTCTCTGTGTCCGTCTGTCTCACTCTGTCTAGCTGTCTGTCTCAGTCCTTCCCCCCCCCCCCCCCCCCCCCCCCCCCCCCCCCCCCCCCCCCATTTCTCACTGTTCTTTCACAAGAATTCACATTTGGTGGTGTGTGATTTTTTTTTTTCATGTTTCTTTCTTGTAGCTAAAATAATTTTGTTGTTCATTCTCTTAAGTTGTTGAGATTATAAATATTCGATCACTTTGCATCTCTGTCTCTCCCCCCCCCCCCCCCTCCCTCTGTCTGTCTTCCTCCCTCCCTCCTGTCTCTCCCTCCCCACTCACACACACATGCGCGCACATCTACACTGACTTTCTAGACAGGCACAAACAAAGCAATCGGAGATTCTGCTGTGTACTAAACTCACCATCTTTTTTTTTCTTTTCTTTTCTTTCCTTCACGCTTTCCAGGGGGGTTTTCCACGTTTCAAGAACGGTTCCCCCGAGTACTGCCAAACGCAAGAAATCACGGACAATACCATTTTGGGACTGTGCAATTTGAGAATATCGGACGATTCCGCCTACGGCTCCTGCGAGAGCTCGGCGAGCTGGAGAAACACCCCGCACATGTCCCCTTTCCCCGTGGAGGTCCTCCCTTACCTGTACCTCGGCAACGCCAAGAACTCGGCAGACTTGAGCCAGCTGAAGAAGAACGGGATTCACTACTATCCATCCTCAACGTGACGCCCAACGTGCCAACATGTTCGAGGACGACGGCGACTTCAAGTACCTGCAGATCCCCATCAGCGACCACTGGTCCCAGAACCTCTCGTCCTTTTTTTCCCTGATGCCATTGCTTTTATAGGTGAGCATTTAGGTTAATAGTGGTGTGTGCGTGTGTGTGTGTGTGTGTGTGTGTGTGTGTGTGTGTGTGTGTGTGTGTGTGTGTGTAACTGCTTCAAACCGTCATGAATATGTTTAAGTGTCAGGCGTACCTTTCATTTTTTTTCTTTTGGTCAGGGAATCAGGTCTCTCTCTCTCTCTCTCTCTCTCTCTCTCTCTCTCTCTCTCTCTCTCTCTCTCTCTCTCTCTCTGTGTGTGTCACTGTCTGTCTGTCTGTCTGTCTCTCTCTCTCTCTCTCTCTCTCTCTCTCTCTCTCTCTCTCTCTCATTCATATGTTAACTTTTGGTTATGCCTTGTTCGGTGGCGACATCTGGCCTGACAGCCATTTAATTATGTCAGAGTTTGGTACCCGTAGTTTCCCCACCTCACCCCCATCCAAGATTCAGTTCATGTTGAGAATAGCCCAGCCGACTGCTAGAGGAAATTAAGAAGCAAACTAACATACGCAACAACATACAGTCGCACACGCGCGCGCGCGCGCGCGCGCACACACACACACACACACACACACACACACACACACACACACTCTCTCTCTCTCTCTCTCTCTCTCTCTCTCTCTCTCTCTCTCTCAGGTTCCCCCCTGACCTCTTCGAGAACTGTTGGAATGGACGGGAAATGAAAAGGGAAAAGCTTAGCAAGCACTAAACGGCAGGGGAAAAAAAAGAAGAAAAAAAAAAAAATGAAAGAAAAAGAAGAGGGGGGGGGGGGGGGGGGGGGGGGGGGGGGGAGGGAAAGGTGAAGGTTATTTTATCCCGCGGACGAGTAAATAGAAGGGACAGGGGAAGGAAGTGAAGCTGATGAGAGAAGGGGATAGAAGAAAAATGGAAGGGGAAGGAGGGGGGGGAGGGAGGAGGGAGAACATGGAATAGAGGGGCAGGGGGGGAGTAGAGAAGGGGGGGGGGGGGGGGGGGGGGGGGGGGGGGGCTCAAGCCGAGAGCTGTCACCGACCGTGGCACGCTGATATAAACGGAAGGCTTCAGGGGGGTGGGTGGGGAGGGGGGGGGCGTGGGGTGGTGGAGGAGGGGGGTAGGCGCTGAATGAATAGGCTCAAACATGGCGGCTTGGCTCCGCGCCAGGGTCTAAAACCTCCCCGTCTATCTCTCAACCCAGTGCCCTCCGCCGGCCTCGCCCCCTTCCCCCCCCTCCCACTTGCCCCCCAGCCGACTTCCTCTGAACCCCCCCTCCTTCTTCCTTCCCCTTTTCCTTCTCCCCTTCCCCTCTTTCTCCCCCCTTATATTACCCCCCCCCACCCCCCACGCAGCCCCCCACCCCACCAGACCACACCCCACCCCACCCCACCCACTCCATTCCACTCGGGGCTGACTGGGGACGAGGTCGGGTTGGGTGACAGATAAGGGGTGACGGGCTGTGAATCTCTGAATCTCTCTCTCTCTCTCTCTCTCTCTCTCTCTCTCTCTGTATGTATAATACTGGTGACACTCTCTGTATGTATAAAACTGGTGACAATACTCGAGTGTTCGTAATTACAATCTGGTACTACTAAGTCTAAATCTGGGTTATTAGAACAGAACCCTGTAGGCCTTTCTTTCCCCGTTTTGATCCATCCTACTCCCCCCTCAAACCTGTTCAGAGATGTCCCACCTGACGTGATTTTTGAGTTTCTGAAAGAGATTATTCAACATTTTTCATCGGATCTAAGATTTTTTACGGAAGAAAGATTTTTAAACGAAGTTTCTGGTGTGTTTTTTAAAAAGACGTATTTTAAAAGAGATGTGTTCATTTTTTTCTTTTTTTTTTTTTTTTTTTTTTTTTTAGGCCTTGTGAATTGATTTTAACGCGGTGACAGCCCTGATATGGCCCTCTGCGGTCGGCTGGGCTGTAAAAGCAACATTATCTTACCTTACCTCCCCATGTTCCACTCTCTCATCGCTCTGTCTGTCTGTCTCCCTCCCTCCCTCTCTCTCTCTCTCTCTCTCTCTCTCTCTCTCTTTCGCTTTGTGGACCTACCTACCACTTCATCTTACCTCAAGCTTCGCCTTTCTTTTGCTTGCGACAGCTTCCCTCCCGCCCCCCTCCCTTTCAGTTGTCTTACTTTTGTGCTTGATTAATGTCAGCAGGCAGGTAACGAAACAGAACAAGAAAAAAAGACAACGTTCGTACGTTCTTTGGCGTGCCTTTCCAGTCACGTAAAACCTGAAGAAAAAAAAAAATGCTCTTTAATGTTTCTCTCGCTGTTTTTTTTTTGGGGGGTGGGGAAGGGGGGATGATGTGTGTGTGTGTGTGTGTGTGTGTGTGTGTGTGTGTGTGTGTGTGAGAGAGAGAGAGGGAGAGGGAGAAGCAGCAGGAATGATCTTATGGCAGTTAGTGTTTGTAAGAAGAGCATTTTCTGATCCAGTTGTTATTGTTTGGAGACAGGAAGAGGATGAAGGGAGGTGGGGAGGAGGGAGGGAGAGAGAGAGAGAGAGAGAGAGAGAGAGAGCGAGATGAGAGAGAGAGAGAGAGAGTGAACAGTTTACAACTATTCCAATGGCTAGGAGGGAGAAGAAGTCAACTGTTCACTGTGCAGTTGCCTTGCTCTGTCTCTGAAGGGGAGAGAGAGAGAGAGGGAGAGAGAGAGAGAGGGGGGGAGAAAGGTGGGTAACTGGTGAAAGCGTGCTTCCCCTTGACTCAGTGAGTGGGAAAAGGGCCAGTCTAGCCCTGAGACAGTCTGGCACCAAACAGGTATAGCCAGACCCGTGTTGTTGACAGTAGAGATAGTCTGGCACCAAGCAGTTGTAGCCAGACCCGTGTTGTTGACAGTAGAGATAGTCTGGCACCAAGCAGCTATAGCCAGACCCGTGTTGTTGACAGTAGAGGCAGTCTGACACCAGGCAGCTGTAGCCAGACCCGTGGTGTAGACAGTAGAGTCTGACACCAGGCAGCTATAGCCAGACCCGTGGTATTGACAGTAGAGAGTCTGACACCAGGCAGCTGTAGCCAGACCCGTGGTGTTGACAGTAGAGAGTCTGACACCAGGCAGCTATAGCCAGACCCGTGGTATTGACAGTAGAGAGTCTGACACCAGGCAGCTATAGCCAGACCCGTGGTATTGACAGTAGAGAGTCTGACACCAGGCAGCTATAGCCGGACCCGTGGTGTTGACAGTAGAGGCAGTCTGACACCAGGCAGCTGTAGCCAGACCCGTGGTATCGACAGTAGAGAGTCTTGACACCTGGCAGCTATAGCCGGACCCGTGTTGTTGACAGTAGAGATAGTCTGGCACCAAGCAGCTATAGCCGGACCCGTGTTGTTGACAGTAGAGATAGTCTGGCACCAAGCAGCTATAGCCAGACCCGTGTTGTTGACAGTAGAGGCAGTCTGACATCAGGCAGCTGTAGCCAGACCCGTGGTGTAGACAGTAGGTCTGACACCAGGCAGCTATAGCCAGACCCGTGGTATTGACAGTAGAGAGTCTGACACCAGGCAGCTGTAGCCAGACCCGTGGTGTTGACAGTAGAGAGAGTCTGACACCAGGCAGCTATAGCCAGACCCGTGGTATTGACAGTAGAGAGTCTGACACCAGGCAGCTATAGCCAGACCCGTGGTATTGACAGTAGAGAGTCTGACACCAGGCAGCTATAGCCGGACCCGTGGTGTTGACAGTAGAGGCAGTCTGACACCAGGCAGCTGTAGCCAGACCCGTGGTATCGACAGTAGAGAGTCTTGACACCTGGCAGCTATAGCCGGACCCGTGTTGTTGACAGTAGAGATAGTCTGGCACCAAGCAGCTATAGCCAGACCCGTGTTGTTGACATTACACCCTGCCCCGACCGGCTTCCTGCACATCTGCAACTGCTTGCCAGCATCTGTTGCCACTTCACTTTAGTCTCCCCCTCTAGGCTTTTTTGTGTGTGTGTGTGTGTTTGTTCGTTTGTTTGCTCGTCTGTGTGTGGTTTTTCTCTCTTGTTTTCGTTTGCTGTTTGCTTCGAAATTTCGACTTTCCCTCCGCTCGCTTCTGCACTGTGTGGCCCAACTTTTTACAGGAACACAAATGGTTTACATAGAGCTAGAGAGAGAGAGAGAGAGAGAGAGAGAGAGAAGAGAGAGAGGAGAGAGAGAGAGAGAGAGGAGAATATGAGGTGTGTGTGTGTGTGTGTGTGTGTGTGTGTGTGTTTTGGAGGGGGTGGGGATGGGGGTGAGGGGTGGCAGTAGCATTAATTCATCCTTATCTTTCCTTTCCGTCAGTGATCCAAGTGTATTATTGAACAGGAAACGCTCTGAATGTTTTACAGTACAAAGTGAAAGCTAAACAAAACAAAAACAAAGAGCAAAAAGGGAAATGAGCGCTCTGTCTACCCTTCTGCTTACTGCTCGTCTTCAATTTAACTCGAGCGTCATCTACTGTGCTCGAAACGGGGGAATTTCACAAACAGAACGGGTGGGTTTCTGCGTCTCCGCTGCTGATGTGACCATAGTAAACGTCATCGGAAACTAAAGTAGAGCCGAAATCTTGTGACGTTTCAAGTCTAAAGACAGTATTGTAACTATGTTTTGCTGTCAGAAGACAGTATTGTAACTAAGTTTTGCAGTCAAAAGACAGTATTGTAACTAGGTTTTGCTGTCAAAAGACTGTATTTTAACAAATGTTTTTGCTACGTTGCTTCTTCTGTTTCCTATTTCCCCTCTTGGATTTCATTTTTCGACTTTCCTTCGATAAGAGAGAGAGAGAGAGAGAGAAGAGAAAAAAAAAAAAAAAAAAAAAAAAAAAAAAAAAAAAAGAAGAAAGATGCCAGTGCGGTGATAAAAACGGGAACAACAGATAGAATGACAGAGAGAGGATAGGCCTCCGCTCTTTGATATCTTCCTAAAACACAGAAAACTCGGTTGTGACGCTGTGAAAGACGCGAACGCATCATTTTCAGATAAAGCGATCCTACAAGTGATGATCGTAACATTGTCGAGCGCCGATGATTTGTGACGAAACCAGAAACGTTCATGGTGTCTGTACATGATTGATGTCA
>JADBJO010003410.1:87500-100000 GCA_016801955.1 Conus betulinus
GCAGTGGTGGTGGCTGGTTGTGTGACTGATAAAGAGGCAAAAGGAGCTGTGACCGGTTGAAATAGTAAACATGATGACGTCTGGTTTTCAGAATTCCCTTCAGCTGTAGTTCTGAGACCGTCAGGCTCCGGTTGGTTAGTTAGACTCGATATAAGTATTTTGTATGATATGTGTTAGAGAGAGAGAGAGAGAGAGAGAGAGAGAGAGAGAGAGAGAGAGAGATTCTAGTCATTTAAATTAAACAAGAGATTCTAGTCACTGAAACATTTTGAAGAAAAAGAAAAATCCCACAATAACCGAAGGAAAGTTTTCTGGTGTGTGCATTATGCCTGAAAAAATGGGGGGGGGGGGGGGGGGGGGGGGGGGGGGGGGGGGGGGGGGGGGGGGGGGGGGGGGGCGGAGGAGAAAATAAAAAGAGCATACTCGAATAAAAAGCGGATGGATTCAAGCGGAAGACTGAGCACTGATTTGAAGTTCATCGTTCTCGTCTGTATTGGGGGGTGGTGGGGGGGGGGGGGGGGGGGGGAATGGCACGTGAAGTGACGTTACTCGAATATTAAAACGGGAACCGGGAAAGACCCTCTTTGAAGACGCACTGTCAACAAAGATGGCGGCCCCGTTCCACCAGATACATGCAACCCCCTCCTCCTCCTCCTCCTCCTTCTCTCCTCCATTCTCATCTCCCGGCCCTTCCTGCCCAGGCAAAGATATTTTGGTAGCGAAGCCTGGGAACCATTAACCGAAAGGCTGGCATCGCAGAGCCCCCTCCCCTCTCTCTCTCTCCCTCTCTCTCTCTCTCTCTCTCCCCTCTCCCTCCCGTCTCTCTCTCCCCCCCCCCCCCCCCCCCCCCCCTCTTTCTCTCTGTCTCTCTCTCTGTCTGTAGTTCGCTCGCACCGAAGGCTGGCATGGCAAAGACCTCCGCACCCCCAACTGCCCCCCCCCCCCTCTCTCTCTCTCTCTCTCTTTCGCTCGCTCGCTCGCTTGCTCCGTAGTAGAGGTCCCAGACCCGTCTGACGCACCAACCTCGAATCGCACGTCAGCGGAGCGAGTTGCACGTGCTGGTGCTTTATATACTTGTTCTGGTTTGCTTTCCCTCTCTGGCAGTATTCCCTCACCTCACACACACACACGCACGCACGCACGCACGCCCTTTGAGAATCTCCCCTTTGCCCTCCGTGTGTGTGTGTGTGTGTGTTTCGTGCGTGGAATAGACTGGCCGACGGTTGTTCATTACTAAAGTAGTGCGTGGGTTTGGAAGCCCCCCCCCCCCCCCCCCCCCCCCCCCTTCACCTCCCCGTCCCACTCCCTTTCCCAACACACACACACACACACACACACACACACAACACACACATTCTCTCTCACGGTATGAATTCCTCCTTCCCTCAAGCGCAGTTTTTTTTTTTCCCTCTCAGAACATCAAAACATGATCTTCTTCCCAGATTGAGTTTCACGCATCGTTCAGAGGAAAGCGTACAGCCAACCCGTCTCTCTCTCTCTCTCTCTCTCTCTCTCTCTCTCTCTCTCTCTCTCTCCCAGTTCTTGCCAGGAAAAAAGGTTTCTGCCAGTGGCCTGAATCACGGACAGGTATATTTTTTTTTTCTTCATATTCTGATCTGGGGTGTGGCGTTTCGACCAGAGTGGCGCACCGTAAGTTGAGGGTGGGAAGGGAGTCGCTCCCCTGTGAAAAATGGACACGCTGAAGGCTGTGCCTGTTGTTTCTACTGCGCTCATATCCCTGTTGTTATAAAGCCTCCTTTTTTTCAAATTGTTGTATCACTTTCAATGTCCATGTAGTAGTAGTCTCTGTAGTTGTCTCATTAAGGCGTGGAGTGAAAATCGGGTATCCGCGGTGAGAGAGAGAGAGAGAGAGAGAGAGAGAGAGAGAGAGAGGGGGGGGGGGGGGTTAGAGGGGGGGGAGAGAGAGAGAGAGAGAGTTTGAAAACTGTATGTATCTGTGTGAACATAAGCTATCATTCATATCCGTACCAGCTATACAAACATGTACAACCACTCACCCCCTCCCCTCCCCGTGAACCCCACATACCTTGCATCCATATATATTAAGAGGAAATCAAACAAAATTACAAGGATCTATCACGTTGCCTGTTACCACACACTTAGTCTCTGACGGGGTTAGAAAAACTAAAACAAATAAACACCATTGCTGTACATAGTTTGAACATGAAGCTTGGGATTCCATCTGCACTGTCTGTTTTTGACCAAAAAGTAAAGAGACTGTCCCGGCTTAAACTACAACATCTAAATCTTCTAGAAAAAAAACAGACAACAGGCAGCATCACGAACGTAGATATTGTGCACATGCACGCGCACACGCGCGCGCGCTCGCGCGCACACACACACACACACACACACACACGCACGCACACACACACACACACACACACACACACACACACACACACACACACACACACACACACACACACACACACATTTACCCCCAAATAAACTGCGCATTGACCCAAAGTAACGAGTCCTTTATCTCGGTGAAAGGGTTCGAAACTATCCACCAGTGGAGAACAAAAGTCGGGGAAGATAACTCTTAAGTAACCCAGGGTTAGAGCTCTTAATTAACCAGGGTTCTGTTTCTGTGTGTGTGTCCATGAACAGACGAAGCCCGGCACAACAAGCAAGGAGTCCTGGTCCACTGCCTGGCCGGCATCAGCCGCTCCGTCACCGTCACCGTGGCCTACCTCATGTCCCGCCAGGCCATGTGCCTCAACGAGGCCTACGACTTCGTCAAGAAGTGCAAGCCCAACATCTCGCCCAACTTCACCTTCATGGGCCAGCTGCTGGACTTCGAGAAGGCCCTTCACCACCACACCAGCTGCCAGTGCTCCTCCGCCGCCACCACCACCTCCACCAGCACGCACCTGCGCAACCCCTCCTCCACCTCGGCCGACGACGAGGAGGAAGAGGAGTTGGAGGAGGAGCTGGAGGAGGAGCTGCTGTTGCCGGCTCCGGCCAGTGACAGCGATTCGGACAAAACCAGCCCGCCGTTCGAGGTCAGCCCCGTTTGAGAACGGCTCCGGTCTTTATAGTTCTTTCTTCCAGGGACCGTGTTGGAGGGTTGGGTGGGGGACGGGAGAGGTTGGATGGGGGTGTGTGGGTGGGTTTGGGAGATCGTCCTGGAGGTGCGGTTTGTTCCACGAAGACTCGGGGCCTGTCACGAGGGAGACTGTGTTGCCGGGTGGATGGACGGGAGGAGAGCGGTAGGGGAGAAGGAAAGTCGCCGAGGGCTGGTTCTACCTGAGAGAGCTTTCTTTCTGCTTCAAAAGATATGACTGCCTGCTGTTTGGATTGGGTTTTTTGGGGGGGTGGGGGGTGGGGTGGGGGAGATGTCACATTTGAAGGGCAGTTGATACTACCGAACTTGTACGGTTGTGGTTACCAAGCCAGCAAGTTCCACCCCATCCCACGCCCCACCCCCACCCCGACCTCTCCAGAGGCATTGGTACATGGGACATTCTACTACATACAGTCTGTGACTTAACGACTTAAAGCTGGACCAGCCACCAAAGGTCAGCTTCTTTGCTGAGAGAAAACAAGTCTTCCTATATGTGTACATTTTGGACGTTTTGTTTGTTGGTTGGTTGGTTTGCGTTTTACTCTAAAGAGATGGTTGAGGGGGGGGGGGAGAACTTGTTGATTAATTAATAATACTCGGTGTGTGACTCCAGAGTGAATGATTTGTTTTTTTATATGATGCGGTGTGCCTTCGCACGCGCGTTCGTGTGAGTGTGTGTGCGTGTGAGTTCATGGAAATGGATTGAGGAGGAGAAGAAGAAGAAAGAGAGAGAGAGAGAGAGAGGGAGGCACAAAAAGCCAAACTTTTTTTGTCAGCATACATTCTGTGCCACGAGTAAAGATGCTTGAGAATGCTTGCGGATGCTGAAGATCGTTGTTTTGAAACGTCCTGAATTATTGATGTCAGTGGTATGCGAGCAGCTATATATATTTTGCTCTATAGCTGTGTGTGAGATCTTCAAACACGATGTCCTGCCTGCTTGTTTTATATGTAATATATTTGTCAATAGGAAATTAAAAAGTCTTTCAAACTGATGAACTGGTGTAATAATGAAAAAAAAACAAACAGAGAGTGTGGATTACACCGTATTGCGAAAGGAGGCATTCTCTAAATGGCAGCTATTGTATTTTTTTGTGTGTATGTGTGTTTGGTAACCAGTGCATTGATGGACGATGTTTTCATTTTTCATCTGGCTTGTTGCCATGCGGCCGGCCGACTACCATCCATTACCCTCCCCTTTTCCCGCCTCCCCTCCTCCCCCTCCAGCGTCCTGTGACGTTGAGAACTCTTTGCCATCTTTGTTAGCTGACAGACCTTTGGAAGTGATGCCTTGCGTTGTTTGTTCACTGTGTTTTTGTCGGGGAGAGACGACGAAGCTCACACACACACACACGGTAGTGTTCACTGGCGATAGATAGGCCATGTAAAATCAAAGACAACGGTTCTTGAGCTCGGTTCCAGAGCTCGGTTCCAGAGTTGTTGTTTTTATCCCAACACTACAAAATTAAACAAAAAAGTTCTCCTCGACCCTCTCTACACCCCCCCCCCCCCCTCCCTGTTCTATTCTACTGATCACCACCAACACCACCACCACCACGCATCGGTCACTAAGGTTTGTGTGTGTGAGTGCGTGCGTGCGTGCGTGCGTGTGTGTGTGTGTGTGTGTGTGTGTGTGTTAGGCAGACGTTATACGAACATAACCCTCCGACTCGGCTGTTCTGCCATGTGTTAATTTTTGGTCAGTGGTAGGAACGGTAAGCGTTGTTCGAGTCAGCAGAGCCAACAAGAAGAAGAAATGTAGTGGTGAAGAAGAATTCCACCAGACGACACTGGCTTCAGCAGTGCGTGCGAATTTTCTTCCCTGTTGTAAGTCGATGAAAAGGGGATGATATTCTGCTTGGACAGTTTTGAACTAATTGAGAAACTATTTGAAAATGAAGTGAACTTAAAACGGAGTGAACGTTTTAAAGATGACCCGTCCTACACAAAACATATGTTGCTGATAAGATTTGAATTGGAAAAAAAAAAAGAAATACTGAAGACGATAACAGTTGTGAGCAGTTCATAGATATGCTATGTCATGGTTGAGTAAGATTAAAAAGTGCTTTCAAAATGTGACTTCATCAGAAAATATAAACAACCTAGCTTGGAGTTTTACTTGGCGTGCTAAGAAACGTTTACACAACCACTTTGGTTTGGCATGGAAGAACTTCGTGGTCTAACACACACACAAAAAAGCTTTTATTCTTTACGACAAAGAAAAAAAAAAAGAAGAAGAAGAAACAAGAAGACAGTGTCATAGTTTCCCAAACAATTAACTTTACTTGCATATGCTAAATGATGTTTTGCATATATTTTCTATATGGGTCTTGTTTTTTGAACAGACTTTTTGTCCCAAAGAGCAGTTGTGAAGATAGAAGGTTCTGGATGTGTCGGTTTTTTTCTTGTTGACACAGCGGCAAGAGAGTGATGATTAGAGTGCGTTTTGTTTGTTTTTTTCTTGGACAGAAAACACGAGTGGCTTTGGTCCTCGTTTTGAGGAGTGAGGCATGGTTTTGTTGGATTCAGATGGTACAGAAGACTTCTACTCCACCTGTTTCTTGACCAATGTTCTCTCGAGTTGCTTGTTGGTTGGTTGGCGAGTTCGTAACTTTTGGTGTCGAAAGACCCCTGAAAGAGAACTTGCAAAGCTCATCTGCCGGTTTTTTGAGGAGGGGGGTATATTTTTGTTTACCCGTTTTGGAACTGGGACACCGTTTCAGAAAATGGTTTATCGTCTAAAAGGAGAAGAGGAATCATGGGTGAAGGCAGGATGAATGGCGTGGAGAGAGAGAGAGAGAGAGAGAGAGAGAGAGAGAGAGAGAGAGAGAGAGAGAGAAACATTGGTTGTGGGATGAAGGCATAATACTACATCGTGGCTAGAGAACAAGAAATCCTGGCTAAAGATGAGTGTATCACTCGCTGCTGAACATAAAGATGCAGGAAAATCTAGGGCAGAAGACTCGAATGAAAAAAAAAAAAATGTCTGAAAGTACAGTAAATCGTGGCTGAAGATAAGAAAAGTTTCTTTTAGGCACAACTAGTTGAATTTTGGTTTAAAAAAAAAAAAAAGAAAAATTAGATGAAAGCGCCCCCTCACCCCTCCATCGCCACCCCCTAATCTCCACCCCACCTCCCACGTCGTCATAGCAACAACACACTCGAGAAGGGTGGATGGATGGGTGAGGAGGAGGCAGGATATTTCTGATGGGTGTGCTTTGAATGTACCTTTAGTGTTCTGTTTTGTGTGTGTGTGTGTGTGTGTGTGTGTGTGTGTAAAAAAGAAAGCCATGATTTCTGAAGGGCGTCCCAGTTTCACACTCTCCATCGTTTGTTGAAGATGCTGCTTTGCTTCTTCTGGAATGGCTTGTAGGCTGCATCTTTTGGGTTTTCCAATGCAGCCTGGTTTGGAGACGCGTTACCGCAGGTGCAGTCAGTTTTTTTTTTTTTTTGGGAGATGGATTTTCTTTTCTTTTTTCTTTAACTGGAGAAAGAACGACTGAAGCATCATATGGTTATTGTATTTGTTGCTTGTTAATGTTGAAACATAATGTATCTTGTTGACAAATGACGATGTTGTAAGATATATATTTTTTATACTGACGGAAAAAAAAGAAAGAAAATAAAATACTATTAAAGGAAGGATGATTCTTTTCAGTGTGTGTGTGTGTGTGTGTGTGTGTGTGTGTGTGTGTGTGTGTGTGTGTGTGTGTGGTGCGGTGCCTGTTTGTCAGTCACCTTCTGTCTGTTACATATTCATACACCATGCACTCTCTCACTCACTCTCTAACATAGAGACGTACACTTTATATATATATATATATATATATGTCTCTGTCTCTCTCTCTCTCTCTCTCTCTATGTCAGTCTGTCTGCCTCTAAACTCTCTTTGTCTCTGTCTGTCTGTCTGTCTCACTCTCTCTCTCTCTCTCTCTCTCTCTCTCTCTCTCTCTCTCCCCCGCCCACACACACACACACACACACACCCCCCCACACACACACACACACACGAATCCCCTCACCCCCATCCACACCCCCCATACACGCACAACATACACCCCCTACACACACACACACACACACACACACACACACACACACACACACACAGCTCTTAGCATCAACTAAAAAACAAACACAAAAAAGCGTGTGCAGATCGCCCTTTGAGCTGTGACGATGCTATTACAAGTGATCCCAGACATTTCACAATGCACTCTGCAAGGGCGAAGGCACGCACGCGCACGTCATTAACACAAGGTGGAGTTGCTCCATTTCCTGGGCGGGAGCAGTTCAGGACTGCTCCGTGCACTCCCTGACTCTCTGCTTCTAGTGTCTTGAAAGCTTGAATGACGCTTTCCTACTTACTACTATATACAGCAGGGGTCATTCAACTCCGCTCGACGTTTCCTTGTTAACTCTACTTAATATCGTGCAACTGCCACTAAGTTTCCCTGCTTTATGCTACATATTATTATCATTATCATTATTATTGTTATATCATTATCATTATTATCATTATTATTGTTGTTATTATTATCATTATTATTATTATTATTATTATTACTTATATAGCGCCTGTGCTCGGCTAGAGACCAAGCTCTAAGCACTTTACAATCCACACTCGATTACAAAAACGGGATGCCTACCTGGGTAGTGCCGACTGAACAGCTGCCAGCTGGCGCTTCATTCAGTCGTTTCCCGTGTCATCCAGTCAATATCGTTCAATATCACTCACTCAGTTTCCTTACTTTCTTTATTCTTTCCATCTCTCACGTAGGTGCATGCTATGTGTAACGTGTCATCCATACCAACGGCCAAACTGGCCTTCTCTTCCGAAAGTTGGTGATGAGATTTTTACTTGTGTGCGATATGTTACGCGTGCGTTAACACACGGAACCTCGATTTATAGTCTCATTCGAAGGGAAATTGAGTCAGAACGAATGTTAACTCCGAGGGGAAAATACCCATGTAGCGAAAGGGCCCGGCGGAGATTGGAACCCGCAACCCCAGGATGACCAAGATTACGAGCCCGGCGCTCTAGCAACTGAGCTACTCCGGTTTGTTTTCCTTCCTTATTCTACTTTTATCGTTCAGCTTGTACCATGTTCCGTACTTCATGCCACATGTATGTGGTTTGTTTTCTCTACTTCTCTTCTTCTCTCGTTCACCTCGTGCTACGTTGCTCTATTTTATGCTACACATCCGGCTTGTTTTCCTACCTTACTCTTCTTTTATCCTTTATCTTGTACTACACTATTTGCTCTACTTTTATCTTCAGCTTGTACTACATTTCCCTACTTACTCTACTGTTATCATTTAACTTGTACTATTTCCTACTTACTCTACCTTTTATTGTTCAGCTTGCACTACATTTCCCTACTTGCTCTACTTTTATTGTTCAGCTTGTACTACATGTCCCTACTTGCTCTACTTTTATTGTTCAGCTTGTACTACATGTCCCTACTTGCTCTACTTTTATTGTTCAGCTTGTACTACATGTCCCTACTTACTCTACTACTTTATTGTTCAGCTTGTACTACATTTCCTACTTGCTCTACTTTTATCGTTCAGCTTGTACTACATTTCCCTACTTCCTGTACTTTTATCGTTCAGCTTGTACTACATTTCCCTACTTCCTGTACTTTTATTGTTTAGCTTGTACTACATTTCCCTACTTCTCTACTTTTATCGTTTAGCTTGTACTACGTTTCCCTACTTCATGCCACAAATCCGGCTTGTTTTCTCTACTTAGTCTACTTTTATCGTTCAGCTTGTACTATATTTTCCTACTTTATGCTACATATTCGACTTGTTTTCTTTATGTTTTCTAACTTGAAATACAACTTGCAAAAAAACGCCTTCCTATCGATGTTTCCGACTTGGTGATATATTGTATTGTTCAGCTTGCACTGTTTTTCTACTGTGGCTGCATCTTCTGTCGGTTCGATAGACGAAAGACAGGACATTGTTTTGACACAATGGTTCCACGGGCAGGGAGTGGAGGTTTTTCCTATCGATGTTTCCAACTTTGTGGTAATACAAAGTATCGTTTCAGCTTGCACATTTTCCTGTTGAGGTTGAATCTCCTGTCGGTTCGACAGACGAGGAGACAGATACGGCATTGTTTTGCCAGGATGATTCCACAGGTAGGGAGTGGAGGTTTGTCTTGGAGGCTCACAGTCGGCCGCAGATGTTGCAGGGGAAGGAGGTCAGCAGAACAGGACCCTGTCTGGTTCCTTTCTATTCCTATTCTCTTCGCCTGCAATGCCAGACACTGTGTTCAGCCTGAATGTCCAGGCACCCTCATGATTCAGGTGTCTTTAGCGAGCTCTGTCCACACGGTATGAACCAGGGAAAACATTGCAGCTCCCGAGTCGGCCTCACGCGGCACAGGACCGTTGCCACTCGGCACGAAGACGGCCGCCCGGGGTCTCTGAAGCCCTATCATCACGACTTACCATGAAAAAAAAAAAACAAAAAAACCCCAACACTGCCTGGGGAAACCAGCTACCCTGGGTACCTCCTCCCGTCTGCAGGTACTACTGACTCCAACCACGCCTGCCAGCTGACAATCTGCCAGACAAGTAACTCCACGCGCTGCCGTTTGCTGCAGTTACCAACTTGTCTCTAAAAAAAAAGCTTTTGCTGTGAGGACGCCAAAACTCCATCTCCTACTGCAGCTCTTGTGGCTGGCTTTCGGTGTGGTCTTGTACCACATGAGAAGTCTACTTGGGTCACGCTGCCAATGTTGCAGCTGACTGTATAGGGAGCAGTTCGGGGATCTTGTCCTCCTTGGGAATGACATGTCAGGCTCATCGCAATCGATCCATGAGAAGGCACTCGATGGATGTAGGATCGCACTTTTCCTCAACCTGGAGCCTGGACGATTTGAGTTGCCATCTGATGGTGAAGACCTTGTGCAGGGAATCCTGGTGCACTCTTCTCCAGCTGTGTGAACGTACCGTCGATAGGTGGTCCTGTTCTCGCAGCGATGGAGGAGAGAGCACTCATGACCATTACCTTGTACACTGTAATGTCATACGAGGATGCGTACTGCCTACTGCCCAGATCAGACCATGACTGTGAGCATTGAGAAGCACTGAGACTGAGGACAGGGCACTCCAGACTGAGACATCACATGTTCACAAAATCCCATATTGGCGAGTCTTCAAGCTGCCCATGCCAGTACAGTCCCAATGACAGTGGAAACACTTCATGCAGGACTGTCCCACACATAAAAAAAAGCTGAGGGCAGAGACCTGGCTTGCCAACATGCCGACGAGAGAAAAGCTTTATAGATCACTGGAGGGCCTCCGCCGTACAGGAGCCTTAGTCAGTGTCTCTGGGGTTCCTGCCTGAGTGAACGAAGAAGAAGACGAAGTATACGGTAATGTTGGTGGAAGGCTTAATGTCGTGATTCACACACAGTTCCATCTTAAACCTATCAAAGGCAGCGTTATTTTTTTTAATTTAAAACGTCACGTGGGCATCCAGAAGTCGTTGGTGAACACCCATAATGCTGAGAAGGCAGCATCGCTTTTCCACAGTCTGATCGCTTGTGTTGCTAATGGCAAAAAAGCAGTGGAGATGGATTACTGGTGACCTGTAGAGCTAGAAGTAAGAGATGGTTTACTGTGATGTTAGAAGTAGTGGAGATGGATTACTGTGATATTAGAAGTGGTGGAGATGGGTTAGATGGAGTAGTAGTGGAGAGGATTACCAATGATGTTAGAAGTAGTGGAGATGGATTACTGTGACCTGTGGTTAGAAGTAGTGCAGATGGAGACTGTAATGCTAGAAGTAGGGGATGACCAATGATGTTAGAAGTAGTGGAGATGGATTACTGGTGACCTGTGGTGTTAGAAGTAGTGGAGATTGGTTTACTGGTGACCTGTGGTGTTAGAAGTAGCGGAGATGGATTACTGGTGACCTGTGGTGTTAGAAGTAGTGGAGATGGATTACTGTGTGACCTGTGGTGTTAGAAGTAGTGGAGATGGATTACTGGTGACCTGTGGTGTTAGAAGTAGTGGAATGGATTACTGGTGACCTGTGGTGTTAGAAGTAGTGGAGATGGATTACTGGTGACCTGTGGTGTTAGAAGTAGTGGGGATGGATTACTGGTGACCTGTGGTGCTAGAAGGTTTGAACATGGCCTCGATCTGGCTGAGACTGATAGTGAGGCCACGACACGTGCAGGCTGCTGTGAAGCGGGCTGCCATGCATTTGAGAGAGGTTCCTCCCCCGACAGTTGTGGCAGTGCTGCAATCGTTTCGTTCTATACAGACGACACTGCTCAGGAGTGTGCTGAAGCACCTTCCCAGCGTGCAGGTGAGTCACTTTTCTGTTACAATGGTACAGACAGGTCAGAACATCGAAAGAAGTTGACCTAGTTACCTCAGGACCCCACGGTACGAGGTTTATCGTAGAAGGTTTTCAAGTCGTTGACATCGGCTGTAGCTTGGGATCTTCAGCTGTCTTTTCTCCCCATTGGTTCGTCAACTGTCTGGACTTCTGCTGAAGGTGCTGTCTTGCTTGTTGGTGGCTCTGCTGCTGCTCCTTGTAGGTGCTGACCCTGAGATCGTCCCCGTGGATCTGGTGAAGCTAATCTATAAACTCCCTGAACATTTGGAGTAAATCAGTTCCTGTGTTCCTGTTGCACGAAGCTCAAGGCATCTGCTCCAATACTGTTGACATATTTTCTGAAGGACTTTTATCTTCTCCTGTGTCTTCCTTCAAAGGTTCACAAAACTTCGGGGACTTCAGGCTCTTCTCCTGCAACAGCACCTTGCTGGAGCACACACTACAAACGTTCAGATGCTTTCATCTGGCAGGTTTCCTCCTTTCAGCTAGCTGAACGTTCATCTGACTCCGGAGCTAGCGGTGATCGGACAAACAGTCAGCTCCTCTTACACAGCGTTGTGATGATACACATCACGTCTGCGTCTCTGGCGGACGATAATAGTTCACCAAACCACTGTTTGGTGCGAAGATGTATCCAGGTGTTTTTAAAACTTGCTTGTTGAACGAGTGTGCTGGGAATGCAGACTTTGTGCTGAGCACACAGAATTAGCAGCATCAAACCATCGGAATTGCATCGTCCGTGCCATGACACCCAAGCACGTTTTACAAAGAGGAATAACCAGGGTTTACCTTGGCATTAAAATGATCAAAATGGTTGACTTCTCTTTGTGACCGAGTTCAGAAAGAAGGCGATTCGGGTCGTCACAGAAGTTCTTCTTTAACATCGTCAGGGTTTGTCATCGTTTTGAGCATCGGCACTGGGGACAATGGCAAGGCAGTTCTCTGCTAATCTAAGACCTACATGATACGATCGTCGATGTCTCGAGTCAGGCTGACCTTATTCCCAGCAAGCCTTTGCATGGCAAAAACCAACGCCAGATGTTCTTGG
>JADBJO010003410.1:102500-115000 GCA_016801955.1 Conus betulinus
TTACGACAATGATAATAACAATGGTAATGACAACAATACTAATGATAATAACAATGGTACTGCTACTACTATTATCACTACTACTACTACTAAGAAGATGTAGAAGAAGAACTACTACTATGGCAGTAGTAGTAGTGGTCATAATGATACTGCTACTACTACTACTACTACTGAACTACTACTACTACTACTACTACTACTACTACTACGTAGAAGAACAACAACAACAAACTGAGGACAACAAAAACACCAATAGCAAGAAGAAGAAGGCTGAGAAGAAGGAGGAGGAGGAGAAGAAGAACAAGAGCAAGCTGGGAGTCATGACCTGGATGCGGCCCGCCCGCTTAGAATGTAGGAGTTCAGGGCCGAAACACTTGTATGAGTGAAGGTGGGGGTGAGGTGGCGGTTGTTTCTTCTCTGAAGACCTGCCGTCAAACTCTCCCTTGAGTTTCTTCTTACATCATCATCGTCGTAGTAGTAGTCGTGGTTGTCGTCATCACCATCATCATCATCATCATCATCATCGGCATCCTCCTCCTCCTCATCATCGTCATTATCATCATCGTCATCATCACCTAGGTTCGTTCAGAATCGCACCGCTCGTCACACTCGGCTGCATGACAACTGTCCAGCATTGAACTCCTGTTAAATGGTGGCTCAAACCTTCCTCGTGTCCTTCCAACAGCAACAGCAGATGTTATGGTATGCCGACAGATGTCATTGGCTGGTTTCCTGTACCAGTCGTGAGCAGGTTGACAGATACCGGCGAACGGCGTACCTCGACACGTATGTTAAGATGTACAAATATGGAAACAGAGACAACGAATTCTGTTTTAAATCCACTTAAACATGAATGTTGAAATACTGAGTCGCCAACTAACGTTTACACACACTACAGTATTGAGTCTCTGCTGGTTGGTCTTTTTTATAGGTTGAGTGCGAAGAAACAAACCAACAATGAAAATGAGCGAAGTTTTTTTTTTTTTCACACACACACACACATGCACACACACACACACACACACACACACACACACATATAAATATATAAACAAACCAAAATCATCAGTCACTATGACAATGACTTAACAGGGTGGAAAGAGAGAGCTGGGAAGAGGTGTGGAAGGAACTGAAGTGACTGGGTGTAACAGAGGGTGTCAAAGTGTAAGTATCTATTAAATCCTTCACTGACAGTGACGGGGAATCTTTGACTTCTGCATTGTCACAGAACAGAATCATTTGTTGACGATGCTCGTCTAGAGCGGGCTTTAGTGCAGGGTGAGAACGTTTCAGCAGACATGGCTGGTTGTGGTTGTGTTACACTTCATCCATTGCTTCTATTTATCCAAAACATCACATACTTTCAACAGCAAGGGAAGGACATCGCAGTCTTTCTTCTTCTTCTTCTTCTTCTTCTTCTTCTTCTTCATCATCATCACCATCATCATCTTCTTCTTCTTCTTCTTCTTCTTCTTGACTGGTATACGTGACATCTTAAGCATAATTTTATAGACTTGTCTTCATCCAGGTTGTATGAATTGCAATGTACTATGATGTCGTAAAAATGTATATAATTTCCTCAACTGCAGCAGCATATGTATGTGTTCATGAAAAAAAAACCCCCCTTGTTGTATTGCATTGCCGTATATTTTATTGTACTGTGTTATGTTTTTAGTGTTTTGTTACATTGTTTATGACTATTCTGTGCTGTTTTGAGTTGTATAGTAGTGTAAATATTGTGTTTTGGTATTGCACTGTCTTATTTGGCAGGCTTTTGCATCATTTGAATTGTTGTTTTTCATTGTATTTGTTTCGTGCAATGGCTTGTGTATGTAATGCTTGCATTGTGATGCTTTTCATAGCATTGAATGTCATTATAATGTATTCAGTTAAAAAGTGTTACTAGAATTGAAAATAAAGAACATCACAGTCGAATGTACTCCCAATGAGGCCCAGTGTAGGATAGGAAAGGGAAATAGAAGAAAGGTGTATAAAGAAATAAGTTACAAAAATAGCTCACGAATAATCGAAATAAAACAACGTTTGACCTGAACTTGAGGATGCAAAGCCTTTACTGTGAAATCCACTGGATCCCTCATGCAAACACCATACCACCTGTTTTCCGTGAAGGTTCAGAGGTCAGACTTAGAGGTTAGAGGTTAAGAGGTTGGAGGTCATCTTCTGTCATGATGTTATGCCATCTGTGATAATTAGTAACGTTCCTTCACTGGATCACAAAATAACATAAATCCCACTCTCAAAAAAAATACAATCTCCAATTCTATTAAAAAAAAAAATCCCACTCTCATACATGGGTGGGTGCACGTCAACACACCACATCATCTTCTCTGATTTGGGTCACACGTCTGCACGAGACCCACTCACTGAAGCTTTCTTTCTTCTGTTTTGGTTATTTCTATCATTAGCTTAGTCAGATTCGACATCTTCAGAATGGACGCCTTTCCATCCAAACTGTCAGATCAACAGGTCTCTTTTCCTGCACAAATGACATTTTTTTTTTCGTTCAGGCTCCTCCGATTTGCTGTCAGAGTCACTCACAGAGCTTCTCACATGCTGAGACCCTGCTTGTGCTCCAGCAAGCGATCACAGAGTTCTTCACTGTCCGAGCCCCTTTCTTTTGGCTCTAACCACCATTTGCAGAACCCCTCAGATTCTGGGCCCCCGTCCCATCCTTCCTGTGCTTTTTGCTACAGCAACCAATAACAGAGCTCCTCACACTTTCAGACCCCCAGCTTTTATTCTGTAACAACAAATCACAGAGCTCCTCACATGCTAACCCCCATCCCCCTCCCAACCCCCTTATTTCCCCCCATGCTTTCGCTTTAAAAAAACCATTCACAGAGCTCCTCACATGCCGAGCCCCCTCCCCTACCATCCACCCCACCCCTCTCCCTTTGCTTTCGCTTTGCCAACTGATCAGAGAGAGTTCTCTCAACTTTTGCAAGCATCCTGCTTTTGTTACAACAGCCAATGCTAGAGCACCTTACATGTTTACCATCTGTACTTTTTCCTACATCAGCGAGTGAAACAGCTGCACGTATTTTCATCCTCCTTCGTTTTTGCTACAACAACCACTCACACAGCTTCCAACATGTTAAGCACCCTTTCTTTTTGTGACACCAACTCACAGACCTTTCTACCTCTGGAGTACCGGCCTCCGATACAACAACCAATCACAGACCTCCACACAGTCACAGCCCCCTCGCTTTTACAATAACGTTCAAAATCACATACAGAGCTTGTCATGCAATGCAAATTGTGGCTGGGGCAGTCAGTAAAGGGGTTCATTGTTTGAGAACATTTGTTTTTCAAGTGATGCGCCATGGAGATGTTTACTTGATTTTGAACAGCCCAGGTGTTGGGGGTATTTGATCTTCTGGGTGTTGTGCTGAACAGAGCTCAATGATGGAGAAAGACAGATTTTCCCAGCGTAAAGTTAAGGCCTAGGGCAGTCGACATAGTTGGACATCGACCAGGCTGACAATAACGTCTGTTTGCTTCACTTGGCGCATAGGCTGAGTCTGACCAATGTCACACAACACTGTTTCCATGGGAAACGCATATTCCATGGGACCCTGCTCTCATATTTTAGGCAGTTAGTATCTCGGAGCCGTTTCTTTGAAATCAGCCAGACGATGAAATACTGATTGCAAAATGCCACCGATAGAGCCGTGACACTGCACCGTAGACTGCTCAGCTGGTGCACATAATAAATCATCAATGAGATCTGCTTGTTTGCATTTGGTGCTTGTTTCTTTCAGTTTTCAATACTACATCCCACAGGTTAAACAGCGAAGGAGTAAATCGACCCGGAACAAGTTTATTCATGTTAAAAATTTGTAGTGGGCCTTTTTTTCAGTTCTCAACTGCTATTTGAATATCAAGAGAAACATAGTCACGTATCTGCCCGCAACGCCGTTCACTGGCTCATGATGTGAAATGCAAAAAAATATACCTCGCCTCGCTAACAGTACACATGTAAACGATTTCACGCTCGGAATAGCTTCAAAACCTTTTCTTTTTCGCAAGCATGTAAGACAAGATGAAGGAAAAAAACCATGCTACATGCTAATTCTCGTACCATGTGTTGTTTAGCGACCCAGCTCTTACATTTTTAAGCATCCAGTTATTTTTAACCCTTTCATGGCTAGGTTATCCCCAGGCTACAAACTCACCGAAAACTGGTTGCGCAGCACATTCATTCCTGTTCAGCACTGCTATTGAGGGTTACTATACTACATTGACAAGGTAACTACAGAACCTACTAGAAACTACTAGTTCTCATTTATACGCCACCTTAAAGATAAACAGTTTTTTTTTTTTTATTGTACTATTCAAATTTAAGGGAAAACCTGAAAAGAAAATACACAGACATTCACACAACTGAATCACAGCGTACTATGTATGAAGCGGCCTTTGTGGCGTTCTGACAGCAGGTAGTCGTGTGGCTACTGTGGCGATAGACACAGTGGTCAGCATGACAGATGGATAAGTTATGGGAGCATGTGAGCTTCATTCAAAAGCCGAAATCAGCTCTTTCTTAAGGAAAAAATGGCTGTCATAGTTTAGAAGAAAGGAAAAAAAAAAACTGGGTTAAGCTATGATTCCTGAGGACACAACTGTTTTCCTCAGGATGACAGCTGGTTTCCATGATTTCTCTTAGGATGCCTGGTGTTTTCCCTATTTTCTCCAGGGAAAGAATTATCACCAGTGTTATCCCTCAGAATCACGACTGTTTTCTCCGTCCTTAAGAAAAACAACAACGAAAATGAAAAAAAAAAACAACAAAAACAAAAACAAACAACAAACAAAAAAAAACAGTCATGGACTTCCAGATTACAACGATTTCCCACCATTTTGTCGACCGCGTTCGCAAAGAACGAACAAGTAGGGTAACTCTTGCTCCAGTGATGAAATATATCTATGCCCATAGTAACTCCCAACGAATGCTGCTTACTACATCGTAGCAGAAAGGACAGCACAGAACTCACAGAACAAACAGGGAGACATCCCCGTTCGCGTTTGCCGCACAGTCAACAGAGATCACAAGCTGTTGTCTCTGCTGACGCCGTTATCCTCGTGAGAACACCACTTATCCTCAGATGAACAAGAATAACTAGTGACTTATCCCACGGAATATAGGGACGATGATTGAGATCCTTCTGGAAAACAAAGAAAACGGTTATTATCCTCAAAAAAGAAGTTCAAAACAATTGTGACCCGTAGGAGACTAGCTGCGATTCTACGATGATATTTTTCCCCCAATTTTTCCCGTCTCTTCAGTATTTAGGTCACAGCTGTTTGCCCCGATAAAAGCAGACATTATCGTCTTTAAACGCTGTTATGTTTCTAGATAAGTGGAAAATCGTGGGTTCCATCTTGGTCAATAGCATATATTGTGTGGTCTGTGACAGATCTTCATAACATTATAATATTGTATGGTCTGTGATAGATCTTGATAGCATGATATTGTATGGTCTGTGACAGATCTTGACAGCATAATATTGTGTAGGTCTGTGGCAAATCTTGATAGCATAATATTGTATGGTCTGTGAGAAATCTTGAGTAGTATAATATTGCAGGTTGGACTCGAAGATCTTGAATTCATTGTATGGTCTGTGTGAACTTGAGAGCATAATATTGTGTAAACTGTCCCTTTGTCGATAGCAGAAGGGAAGAGGGGGGGGTGTGGGAATGGGGGTTGGGGTTGGGTCTGGGATCTGGTGGTCGGAAGGTGAGAGAGGTTTGTCAGGAATACGTTTCAAACGAACTCAAGACAACTCAAAACAAAGATTGGGAGGGGGGGGAAGGATGAGAGAGAGAGGAAAGGGGGATGGGGATTGGAAGCAGAGAAAGGGGATTTTTTAAAAGGTGGGGGGGGGGGGGGGGGGGGGGGGGGGGGGGGAGGGGGGGAGGGGTACATTTGATCAGACAAAAGCCTAGTCCAATATTACTACTCCATCATGATTCGTCTATTGTGCAAGGATTACAGTGTCATTAGTACGTATTATTCTTTCTTCTCGATGCCCCCCCCCCCCCCCCCCCCCCCTTTCCTTTTCTTTTCTATTGATCAATTTCTTGACGAGGCGGATTTTGCAACAACAAAAACAGCTTTCTCCGTGACTGTGTCCAAATATCCCCGGGCACCTAAATAGCTAATGCGAGTGGTGGTCTCCCAACACAGTATACAGCCTCCACAAGGTTTAACCCCCTCCCCCCCCCCCCCTCCAAGCCTGCACACGTCCCCCTGGCCTTCCTCTCTCTCTCTCTCTCTCTCTCTCTCTCTCTCTCTCTCTCTCTCTCTCTCCAGATCGATACACACGATCGATATCGCGTGAGCCGGTGAACTGGAAGCAGGACGGGTGGCGGAGGGGGGGGGGGGGGGGGGGGGGGGGGGGGGAGGGGGAGGGGGATGGGAGGGAAGGGGAAGGGAAGTGGAGAGAGGGAAGGGAAGAGGCTTGAAAGAAAAGAGGGGAAAGGGGAATGGAAAGGGAGGAGTCGGAGGTAGGGTAGGGGGAGGGGGGGGGGAGAGAGAGAGAGAGGGGAGGTGGAATCTCGCTGGCGGTCAATGGAAGGGACAGAGAGAGGGAGGTCGCTGAACCTGGCTGCAGGGGGCGGACTGAAGTCAGAGGCTCCAACCACAGAATCAGCACTGTCGGAATGAGAACAGCTTGCGACGACTGGAGAAGAAAGAGGCCAGCTGTTTTACGGAGAGTACCGTACTCGTTCTGATCTTCTGTAAGCGGTAATGTGTTGTTGTAAAGGCAGTCATTCTCAGTGTAACGTGATGCAGCATATGTGTTTTGAAGTATGGCGAGGACAATTTTTTTTTTTTTTTTTTTTTTTTTACTGGCTTAACTGTTGGTTGGTTTGTCTGTTTGTCACAAGGTTGACTAAAAAAAAAAAAAAAAAAACCAACGAAACAAAACAAAACAAACAAACAAGCGAAAAAAAAGAAACCACCACAACGAACAAGCATAACAAAAACAGCAACAACAACAACAACACACACACTGAAACAGTCACACACACACACACACACACACACACACACACACACACACGCACAGAGGCACACACACACTCACGCACGCACGCACAGAGGCTCAACAAACTCTCTCTCTCTCTCTCTCTCTCTCTCTCTCTCTCTCTCTCACACACACACACACACACACACACACACACACACACACACACACACACACTCTTCCGAATGGATGTTAACAAAATGTGGTGGAAGTAAGGAAAGCAGCATAAGAACACACTGTTGACGTTTGATGCAGATCAGGATCAAAAGTTATAACACACGGAAATTTGAAAGCACCGTTCAACCTTCGCAGAGGCCTGCCCTCTGATGAATGCCCTGTAGGGTTCTTTTTTTTAATATGATGTCTCAAATCAGTGTCTGCAAATTGAAATAAAAAGAAGAACAGTTCTTGGTTCCGCAAGATAATCCAGACAAACAGATTACAGGACAAGACACGCTGCATTTGGACATTTATTCAAAACTGGCACAGCTTTTTCGACCGTGAATGTTATCACATAAGGGATGAACGGTGACAAAACAGACAACCTCGGTTTGATTGGTATGAAAAGAAATCTTAAATAAGGCAAAAAACAGTAAATAGCAAATAACGAACAAGTAGGGTAACTCTTGCTCCCACGATGAAATAAGTAAACACGCCGAAAACTCCAAACGAATGCTGTTTACGACACTGAATCACCTAGCAGAAAAGACAACACAGAACACACAGAACAACCAAGAAGACATCGTCCAAGAAGGAGACATTTCTTTCGAAATTTAGAAAGAGTGGGGGTTAGTTGCCGCCATCAGTCGCTCCATTTTGAAATTTCTTTCGAAGTTGAGATTGATTGAGATCGTCTGCCTTTCCCTCTCTGTCTCTTTTACTCATACATTTTGATACAAGTGTCGAATGTTACGATTCACCTAACTTTGCGAACTACAAACAACAAGCAAGTAGGGTAACTCTCGCTCCCACAAGAAAACAAATACACGCCTGTAACTCCAGAGGAATGCTGCTTACGACACCGAATCGCCCAGCAGATATGACAGCACAGAAGCACACAGAACAAACAAGGGGTCATCCCCCAAAAAAGGATGTTCCAAGCTTGCCTGTATACCCCGTACCGGACGTATCTACACATAGCAACAACAACTGGACAAATGAACGAACATAGATGAACTTTTCTCCAAGACTGAGACAGCCTTTTCGATCTTGATTATAGTCAGGCAAGAACATGGACGAACAGAAAACAAATACAGGTAACCTCCATTTGATTCAAACGAAAGTAAATATGGAATGAGGCAGGGAACAGTAAACAACAAACAAGTACGGTAACTCTTGCTCCCACAAGTAAGCTGCATTCCTTTTGAGTTATGGGCATGATTTGTTTTTTGTGGGAGCAAGAGTTACCCTATTTTTTTTGTAGTTTATTGTTTACTGTTTCCTGCCTCATTTCATATTTACTTTGCGACCAACCTTTCGATAAATCCGCAGTTTACCCGTGGTAATGATTGTTTCCTTCCCTCTGGCAAATCAGCACGCTCGTTGACGCCACGTGCTGATGTTGTCTTACGAAACAATGCCTCGTGGACATGCACGTGAGTCAGAACAATTACTGAGTTCGCTACCAGTAACCTTTATGGCGCGATGTTAGTTCCAAAAGCGACATAATCATTGTAATGAAGGGAGACGAGTTACTACATCCCTCTCGGATCAAATACAGGTTGAGGAGGTGTGGGGGGGGGTGGGGGGGGGGGGGGAGGAAGCTGGAGAGGGGGGGAGGGTGGACAGGAAGGGGAGAGGATAAAACTCCCACCCCCCAAGCCGAAACTGAAAATGAACCATTTGGGAATTTTTTGAAACATCTCTTTTCGCCTGACAATGAGAAGGACATGATCATGGCCTCTATCACAGAGACTGCTTAAAATCACATTTATTCCATCAAAATATCTGAAGCAGATACAAACGTACAGACACACACACACACAAAAATCAGTAACTCTCGTTAACCTGTCTTTAGTTAAGTGTGTTGCGTGGAAACATCGTCGTATGTGTCGTTTTTTCGCACGGCTAAAACATCAACATCTGTGTACATCTCCACTAGGATGTCCTAAACATCGAAGAAATATTACCATTTCGTCGAACGAAAGAGACAAATACATTACAAGACTTGTAGTTCGTTCGTGTCTCTATGTCTGTCTTGTCATTTGTTTGTCTCTTTCGTTCGGCGGAATAGTGATTTTTTTTTGTAAGTTTGTTTGAGTTCCGCCTGTAGTCACCTCACTTTGAAACTGAATGGGATGTCCCAAGGTGTCATCATGAATGCCTACCAGTTTAAAGTCTCCAGGAGGACGGACCTTGAATAGGTGTCGGGTGTTCTCAGGCGGCTGAGGTGTGTTCATACTCAGACGTGAAAGTCGAAGTGCAGATCGAAGATCCGAAGCAGCTTGTTGAGGTGGGGGTAAACGAGGACGGTCACAGAGGCGAAGAGCATCTGCCGTTGGTGTTGGCATTTCCTCACCAGTGTACTTTTCTTGTTGCCGCTCAGTGCAACATCTGTTGAACTCAGGTACCTCGAGGTCTATCTGCAGCTGTTGTTGTTGGTATGTTCTCAACAGCGTCCTGCTCTTGCTGCTACATATTTCACCATCTGTCGAACAGAAGGCCAGTGCCACTAACATCAACAAGATCTCTTTCTTCTTTAAAAGACTGGTCAAAAGTCTTAAACACCGTCAGGAACTGGAGCGGGGGAGACCTCCTGCATCATGTGTCGCATTCTCAGCGATCACACCCAGTCTGTCGTATTACGAATTCTGCATTTTTGAGCCTGTCTCACGTCTCGCGGAACAGATGATCAGGGAAAGATATTCCCGGAAGTACTGGTGGGAGCCAGAGAAATACTGTCCTCAACAGCCAAACAAACCAACTGGGAGCAATCCTGCACCACCCTTGGAAGCCCGTGCGGTGATCGCAAAGGGTACAGTACGCACAGGGCATGCCATTAAAACGTCAAGGGACATAACTGCTCCCTGGCAGATGCCATTGTGTAATGGCCACTGACGTAACACGACAGAAGCTCCACGGAAGCGTTCCCATGGGTGTACCAGCTCGTACTGCTATAAAAACACGTAACCGCCAAGCAACTGCCGTGCGCATGCCGCAACCTCTCTCATTACCGTTCCACTGATAGGTGAAGACGGTACAACTCCAGACACAGCCAAGCTTTTCGCCATGAGGTTTTATGTACCCTCTGAAGAGAATCCCGGGTTACAGTCTTTCCATCTCGGAACAGATGATGATATAAGTGGTAAGGTAAAAAGCTCGGTGGAGGTCTTCTTTCGTGTTTTCAGCAGGCTGGTTCAGCCTCTAAGGATATCCCTTCTAGTACCTCGGGGAACCTGAACGCCATCCTGTGTCAAGACCTGTGACAGTTCATTGACGTCAGTGAATCTGATACCTCAAGTATCATCACCATCCTCCCTCAGATTGCAGATGCCTCTCAGCGAATCAGGTACCTCACGTGTCCCGACAATCCTCTGTCAGGCTGCAGATGCGGTTAGAATAACTCGAGGTGTATGTTGCATTTCAGTCCTTTGCGAGTATATAGTAATACATGCATAACTGCCTTGCACAGAGTATAGAAGAAAGCGCTGGGTTGGGGCAGTGACGCCCTTTCAAGAGCCTCAGTCTTTTCCCCATAGTTTATCAACTGAAGGATTTCTTGCTGCGAAGCGTGGAGCTTGCTTAGGAAGTGCCTACACTATCTGGAGCCTCTTGCCATCAACCTCCAGAAGAAAGCCCAGGAAATTCCTGCAGAGTGCAGCCACACGACGCCGCAGCCAACCGGACCGAATCTGCAATGATAGCGACACATAAAGTATCTGATTGGTTGAGGACGCATCTGTAATCTGAGGGAGGATGGTAGAGACACGTGAGATACCTGATTGGCTGATGACGTATCAGTAATCTGGAGAAGGATGATAGAGACACGAGGTACCTGATTGGCTGATGACGTATCAGTAACTGGACGTGATGATAGAGGCACGTGGTACCTGATTGGCTGATGACGTGTCTGTAATCTGAAGGAGGATGATAGAGACACGTGACATACCTGATTCGCTGAGGGCGCAGCTGTAATCTGAAGAGAACAGTTGACACGTAAATTACCTGATTCGTTAAGGGCGCGCCTGTAATCTAAGGGAGGACAGTTGACACGCACGTGAGATACCTGATTTTGCTGATGACGCATCTGCAATCTGAAGGAGGATGGTAGTGACACGATGTAAGGTATCTGATCGCTTGTGACGCATCTGCAATCTGAGAGAGGATGGCAGTGCATCCGTACACTGGGGAGAATAATTTTCCCTTTGAGGTGATGTGAACATTGATTTGTAAAGTGTTGGCTTCTTTTCATCCGTTGTGATTCAGCTCTTGCGGGATGGACTGGACATGTACACTGCTGATGCTGCACACTGGAATCATTCTGATCCAATACAGCGGACAATGGAACAGAACCTTTACACTGGTGGTTTTCCATCAAGCGTCTTTTTGGATCCAATAGTACATCAAGACCAGTTTTTTTTTTTTTTTCACTCTGGCTTATTCTGAGGCAAATACAGAGGACTGGGCACTGGACCTTTGCGTGCTGCTGCTTCCCCCCTACCCCTCTACCCTCACCTCTACCCCCCACCCCCACTTTGGCGTCTTTCTGACCCCAAACAGCGGACGATGGGTAAGGACCTTTACATCAGTGTTCTTCACACGTCCGACTTCTATTACTCATGACACGCAGCTCTGTCAAAGCCTCTGCGGTAGTGTAGTGTAGTGTAGCGTAGTTTAGTTTAGTTTAGTTCTATTTGGTTTGGGTTGGTCTGGTTTGGTTTGGTTTGATTTGGTTTTGTCACCTTTAGTTTGGTTTGATTTGGTTTGGGTTTTGGTTTAGTTTCGATTCGTTTTGTCCGTTTTGTTTCAGTTTGGTTTAGTTCAGTTTAGTTTAGTTTGGTTCAGTTTGGTTCGGTTCAGTGTAGTTTGGTTTACTTTGGTTTGGGTTAGTTTGGTTCTGTTCGGTTTGGTTCGATTTAGTAAAGTTTAGTTTAGTTTAGATTACTTTACTTTAGTCATCATCATAGCCTAGCCGTCCAATTAGGGCCTTTTGAATGCCGTCAAACTCAAGAGGGGAAAAAAGTCATATCTTGAGCAGACCATTCCATTGCAACAACAACAACAACAACAACACAACACAACACAACACAACACAACACAACACAACACAACACAACAACAACAACAATAACAACAACAAAACAAGATGCAAAGGATATAAATATACACCCAGTTTATCTTGAATACAAGTACTTTCTGAGATATTCCATGAAGAAGAAAACCCGTTTGGGGCCGTTATAGCCGTTAGTAACGGCTATTCTGGTATATAAAACATTGGACATCATCCGTGAC
>JADBJO010003410.1:120000-137500 GCA_016801955.1 Conus betulinus
GAAAGAAAAAAAGAAAAAAAAAAAGGAAAAAAAGAAGGAAGAAAGAAAGAAAGAAAGAAAAGGCAGACAATAACCTTGCATATTTTTGCTTGTGTAGGTGGATGTTTTTACAGAGTGACGCTCCTCCCCCCCCCCCCCGTCCCCACCGTCCCCTCCCCCGCACCCGCATGCCCACTCCAAGCCTCATTCTACTCCCTAATACCGCACCACCGCCTTCCCTCTGTGGCGTGTCCAGCTGAAAAATCACAAGCAAGACAGGACAAGAGACAACAATTACATCAGAAAGCAAGAACAGCAAAAACAGCAGCAGCAGCAACAACAATAACAACAGCAACAGCAACAACAACAACAACAGCAGCAGCAGCAGCAGCAGCAGCAGCACCACCCACCACCACCACCACACCACCACCACCACCACACCACCACCACAGCAGCAGCAGCAGCAGCAGCAGCAGCAGCACAACAACAACAACAGCAACAGCAACAGCAACAACAACAACAAACAGCAACAACAACAACAACAGCAACAGCAACAGCAGCAAACAACAAGAACAACAATGAAACAAAAACAAAAAAGCGCTAATGATAATGCGGCAATGATGCTGACAATGGTGATGATGCTGACAATGGTGATGATGCTGACAATGGTGATGATGATGATGCTGACAATGGTGATGATGATGATGATGATGATGATGATGATGGTGATGATGATGATGAGGATGATGACAATGAAACAGAAAATAATAAAGTGACAGATAGGGGGAGGATGGGTGAGGGAAAAGGGGTAGAGAAGTAGGTCAACAACAACAACAACAAAATAGGATAAAAAGAAAACAATGTTGGACATGAATCAAATCAATGGTAAAGATTACTGGATGCAATGACAGTCATTAAAACAACACATAAGTTACCACTCGGTTTCTTATTGTCTCTAAGTCCCCCCTACCCCCATCCGGACACACCCCACCCACACCCACAATCCCCCTCCCCCCCACACACCCACAAAACCACACACGCACCCACCCACCGCACACACACCCCCCCACCCCCCACCAACACCCCCCACCACCACACCCCCCATACACACATATACCCCCCCCCCCCCCCCCACACACACACATCCTCCATACCCTTACACTTAGTTACATTACAATACACCTACTCATGCAAACAAAGATGTACACAACCTAAGGGAGGAAAACAAAGAATGAACGATCGAATCATTTTCAAAGACGATAGGGGTAGAAGCATAAGTTGTGTGTGTGTGTGTGTGTGTGTGTGTGTGTGTGTGTGTGTGTGTGTGTGTGTGTGTGTGTTTCGTTCAGCTTTCTGGGGGGAAAAAACGAATGCCAAAAAAAAAAAAAAAAAAAAGGAAAAAAAAAAAAAAAAAAAAAAAAACA
This sequence comes from Conus betulinus, assembly GCA_016801955.1. NCBI lineage: Eukaryota > Metazoa > Mollusca > Gastropoda > Neogastropoda > Conidae > Conus > Conus betulinus. The sequence goes on from JADBJO010003410.1 coordinate 121,404, forward strand.
AAAAAAAAAAAAAAAAAAAGAGAAAGAGAAAGACAGAAAGTAATTAAAGAAGAAAAAGAGTACGCAAAACGTTTTAATCAACTGATGCAGGAATTTGTATCCAGCCCCAAAAGCCAGTTCGCCACCTCCATCCTGCTCTCTCTCTCTGTCTGTCTGTCTGTCTGTCTGTCTGTCTGTCTGTCTCTCTCTTACAAAAAAATGCAATGTTATATGAGATGAATGAATTGCTGCTGCTGGTTGTCATCAGTAGTGCTGTCATGTGAGAATGTGCTGCTTTGTGTCATTAGTCGTGCTCTCTCACACATCAGATGAATAATTCATTGCTGAATAACACATTTGTTTCTGTTTGTCATTACTAGCGCTTTGTCACATGAGAGAATTAATTTGTTGCTGTTTGTCATTATTAGCGCTCTGTCACATGAGAGAATTGATGTGTTGCTGTTTGTCATGAACAGTGCTACGTCACATGACATGAATAATCTGCTGCTGTTTGTCATAAGTAGTGCTATGTCATATCAGATGAATGATATACTGCTGTTTGTCATTAGTAGTGCTATTTCCATGAGATGAATGAGTTACTGCTGTTTGTCACTGGTAGTGTGATACGCCACACGAGGTGAGTGATTTACTGCTGTTTGTCATTGGTAGTGATACGTCACACGAGGTGAAAATTTTGCTGCTGTTACTTTGTCATTGGTAGTGATACGTCACATTGGTAGTGAGACAACACATTGGTAGTGATACGTTACACGAGGTGAATAATTTGATGCTATTTGTCATTGGTAGTGATACGTCACATTGGCAGTGATACGTCACACGAGGTATATAGTTTGCAGCTGTTTGTCACTGGTAGTGTGATAGTCACACGAAGTGAATGATTTGCTGCTATTTGTCATTGGTAGTGATGCGTCACATTGGTAGTGATACGTCACACGAGGCGAATAGTTTGCTACTGTTTGTCACTGGTAGTGTGATACGTTACACGAAGAGAACGATTTGCTGCTATTTGTTATTGATGTGTGATACGTCACACGAGGAGAAAAAATTTGCTGCTGTTTGTCATTGGTAGTTATACGTCACACGAGATGAATAGTTTGCTGCTATTTGTCATTGGTAGTTATACGTCACACGAGGTGAATAGTTTGCTGCTATTTGTCATTGGTAGTCATACGTCACACGAGGTGAATAGTTTGCTGCTATTTGTTATTGGTAATGTGATATGTCACATGAGGTAAAAAAAAAAATTGCTGTATTTGTCATTGGTAGTGATACGTCACATAAGGTGACAAATCTGTTGCTGTTTGTCATCGGTAGTGATGCGTCACACAAGGTGAAAAATTTGCTGATGTTATTTTGTCATTGGTTGTGTGACACATCACACGAGGTGAATAATTTGTTGTTATTTGTCACTGGTAGTGTAATACGTCACACGAGGTGAATAATTTTCTGCTACTCGGCATTGATAGTGTGATACGTCACACGAGGTGAATAATTTGCTGCTATTTGTTTATCGGTAGTGATAGGTCACATGAGGTGAAAAATTCGCTGCTATTTGTCATTGGTAGTGATACGTCACATGAGGTGAAACATTTGCTGCTCTTTGTCATTGGTAGCGATACGTCACATGAGGTGAAACAAATTGCTGCTATTTATCATTGGTCACATGAGGTGAAAAATTTGCTGCTCTTTGTCATTGGTAGCGATACGTCACATGAGGTGAAAGATTTGCTGCTCTTTGTCATTGGTCACATGAGGTGAAAAATTTGCTGCTCTTTGTCATTGGTCACATGAGGTGAAAAATTTGCTTCTCTTTGTCATTGGTCGCATGAGGTGAAAAATTTGCTGCTCTTTGTCATTGGTCACATGAGGTGAAAAAATTGCTGCTATTTGTCATTGGCCACATGAGGTGAAAAATTTGCTTCTATTTGTCATTGGTAGCGACACGTCTCATGAGGTGAAAAAATTACAGCTATTTGTCGTTGGTCGTGATTCGTCACACGAGGTAAAAAAAAAAAAAAATCACAGCTATGTGTCATGAGTAGTGCTATGCCACTTCAGATGAATAATTCGCTTCAAACTAATCAAAGGATGTTGAACGCAGAAATTTCAAAGTGGTGGAAGTGAAGAAGTGTGTGTGTGTGTGTGTGTGTGTGTGTGTGACATTCAGTGTGTCCAAAGATGTCTTGGAGGGGAACAGGCTCAGTGTCACCGTCTTTCGCCGATTGTCGTTGCATTGTTCTCTTTGAAGGCATTATCGCCCTTGACGGATTAACTCCCTGTCTGCCGCCTCTTGGCAGTGTTTGAGTGTTTAAACGGCTGCGCACCAAAAATTAATTGCGCCAAGGCCTTGCTTAAGGAGTCTAGTATTTATAGACAAGTACAATTAGATACTTGCGTGAACTTTTTTTAAAAAATTGTGTCTGGAAGTTGATTTACGTACTTTTCTTTCATTCACCAATCAAAGTCAGGTTTTCCAAGCAGACAGATTAAAATGAAAGGAGCTGGACTATTCGGGGGACACCTGTTGAGCGCAAAGATAGGGTCACGGATGAGTGAGAAGGCCTGAAGTGTGACGTTAGCTGAGGGGAAGGTCATGTATCTGAAGACTGTGAATGAAGGCATTGGTGGAAATCACACACACACACACACACACACACACACACACAAGATAAAAAAGGAAAAAAGTGAAATGATTCGTGATGGTGATGGTGGTGGTGGTGGTGGTGGTGGTGCTGCTGCTGCTGCTGGGCGTTCTTTTAATTAATTATCAGTTCAACATCAAATGCTGGCTCTCAATTCATGCTAGGCCTCAAACGCTTACGTGGACTATATTAGTGATGTAGTGCAAAAATCTTATTGTGGCGTGCAGCCTTCATATTTTACAGCTGATGACGTCAAACTGTTAAATTTGAAGCACGCTACACAGCGTGGGGTAACGGCTAAATGCGGGCAGTCGTGAGACCTCGCTGACAACAGGTAAGGTAATGTTGCTCACAGCCCAGCCGACCGCAAAGGGCCATATCAGGGCTGTCACCATGCTGAGGTCGATTCGCAAGTCATTAAGAAAAAAAAAAAAAAGAAACGCGAAACACACTCATTCACACAACACTTTAAAACACACCATCTAAAAAACACACCGGAAACTTTGTTAGAAATCTTTCCTATGTAAAGTCTTAGATCAGATGAAAAATATTAATCTCTTTCAGAAATTCAAAGATCACATCACGTAGGATATCTCTGAACAATGTTTTCATGGAGTCTGCTGTAAAATATTTATGTCTCACATCATGCATGTCCCAACACTCTCTAAAAGAACATGTTTCACTGTGAGTGGTACATGACATGGAATGCACCACAGATCTTCTTCACCTCTTAAAAGATAAGAACGAGTGTAAAAGGAGCGGCCTGTGCGCAAACGGCACACAAGACTGTTTCTTCTTTACGGCCGCCTCGGGAGCATGGTATAATCGCTCTCAGGTTTGGGCGGATTTTTTAAACAGTTTGTTACCCGTCTGCTCGCTGACAACAGGAAGGTGGTACATTAAGATCGCAGCGCAGCCAAACGCATAATTCTCTCGACCGATTAGTTTTTTTTCCCTCTCATCTTTCAAGCCACTTCAGTGATGTTAACCCCCCCCCTCCCCTCCCCCTACTACTCATTCCGTTTCTGTCCCACAGCTACACCCTGACTGTGTCTGGTCACACAGCCCTAGCGCCAGCAAATTCACAGGGAGCAGTCAATGTCAAGTCGTCAACCCACCAGAGGAGACACTGCACTGCTGCCGAGTCACTTCGGTCGTTTTCTGTGTGATATATCTTGTTCTGATCTCTGACAAAGGCAGACACCCTGTACTAAGCTCCCCACTGAAGACAATGACAGTCTAGTGGAGGAAGGGGTTTGTTGGTTTTCTGCACCAGGGAACTGGAGTCTGAATGTGGGGAAGCGAGAGTTGATACCGATCTTCTGCCCTCTACATATTCGGTGTGTCTTAAGGATCTGCTTGGCAGACAGAGCTAGCTATGGTAGTACTGACAGTCACTGTTCGTGTATGACATTTGTTGGTCGTTGAAAGATTCTGTAGTTTCGGGGGACGGCTGATGTCTGGCCGAAGTGAGTTCCAAAGTCGTGAACCAGAATACCAAAGTCTCCTTTTAGACATGTCAATTCTAGATCGACCGCGCGAGCAAGAGAGAGAGAGAGAGAGAGAGAGAGAGAGAGAGAGACCGACAGACCGACCGACAGACAGACACAGAGAGAGACAGACAGACAGACAGACACAGAACCACAGACAGAGAGAAGTCGAAGAGTCAAAGAGTCAAGGGGACACAGACAGACAGACAGACAGACAGACAGACAGACACACAGACAGACAGACAGACAGACAGAGGCGCAATCGATGGCGCACAGTCCCAGACTTTCTGACAAGTCCATTGATTCGCTGGCATCAAGTGAGGCGGAAGTTCAGGAAGCAAATGGATCAGGAGCGCCGATGCAGAAGACAAGTCTGGGGACGAGTTCAGTCCCTTTCTCCCTTTCACTTCTGTTGCCCTTTTTTGGTCATGACGATGTTGGTGTGTGTGTGGTGTGAAGAAGAGAGAGTGGGCCGGAGAATGCGTACGGTGTTTTGTAGGTAGTACTTGCCGCTCGCTCCTCCGCATTTTTCCAACAATTGTCTTCTTTTTTGTCGTCACAGTTTGTGACGATGATACTACTGCTACTGCTGCTGGTGCTGCTGGCGCTGCTGCTGCTACTGCTGCTGCTACTTACTATTACTACTACTACTTCTACTACCACTGCTAGTATTACCATTAGTACCACTACCACTACAGCGATACGACGATGACGACTACGATATCGACTACTACCACTACTACTCTACAACAACAACAACAACAACGACAACAACAACATCTACTACTACTACTACTACTACTACTACTGCTACTACTACTACTACTACAAAGAATCGACAGTCAATAAAGATTTATGCATATACTACTACTACTACTACTGCTACTACTACTGCTACTACAAAGGAACGGACACTCAATAAAGATTTATGCATACACTTCTACTGCTACTGCTGCTACTACTGCTGCTACAAAGAATGGACACTCAATAAAGATTTACGCATATAATAATGATAATAATAGCAATGATAATAATGATGATGATGATGATAAATATGATAATAATAATAATAATAATAATAATAACAATAATAATAGTATTGATGATAATAATGGTCATGTTTATGATAATAATAACACCACTACTACTACTACTACTACTACTACTACTACTACTACTGCAGATGTAAACGTTCTTACCTCCCATGATGGGAGCTCAAGGCGATTACCAAAAGGATCCAGATAGATAGGGACAGGGAGACTAAGAGGGGGAGGGGGTTGGGGAGGGCGAAGGTGGGAGCAATATGCAATAAACACTCAATAAAGATTTATGCAAATCAAAGAAATCAATTTTTACATAAATCTATGTTACACACCACGCTACTTCTTCATCACAATCCAAACATCACAAACACACACCTCCAAAACCACACCTACTAACCCCCCCCCCCCCCCCCAAACACACACCTATAATTGTATATAAACACACATCTACAAACAACCCCCACCCCCCACCCCGCCCGCCACAAACGCGCGCCCGCGAACAACAACAACAACAAACAACAACAACAACAACACACACACACACACACACACACACACACACACACACACACACACACACACACACACACGCACACACACACGCACGCACGCAGGCACGCACACAAACACCTACACATCATTACATATATATATATATATATATATATATATATATATATATATATATATATTCAATTGAATATTTCTTGCGGTCATTGCAACACCAAGCTGCTCTGTAAGTTGCTGAAATTGTGCTCGGTTACTTATCCTTGGAATTTAATAGTTTATGGTAATTTAGTCCCTTGTGGATTCATTCCAAGAACTGGCCCTCAGCACTTGTATCCTAAGAGGTTATCTTTTTATTTTCTACTTTTCACAAGAAGATGTAGTTTGTTTTGCTCTTTCATGATTTTCTTTTGCTTCTCAGGTGGCACCTTTGGTTGGTTTTTTGAAAATTCAACAAACATACTACGGTATTGCACACCAGCCTTTTTCTGGGATAGCATTCTTCTTAAAAGCGGAAAGGCAGAAGAGAGTACGTAATCATTTTTCGCGGTCACCGAGAAGAAACGAAAAAAGTTATGAAATAGCAGAGTTATATGTTGATGAAATAGCGAAGTTATATGTTGATAAGTTTTCTCTCCATTGGAGATTGTCTCATTCTTAGAGACTATAAGTTCGTTTAAGACTCATTTTGAAAAGAATTTATGATTTCTCCATTCACTCATTCAAGCACATGGTGTTAATTAGGCAGAATTAACTACCACTGCAGATATGAATTCTTATCTTCCCCGTATTATTTCAATCTGAGACGCAAGAGCAAATTTTTTTTATATATATATATATATATATATATATATATATGAGAGAGAGAGAGACATACACAGACACATGTATTGACAGACAGGCAGGATAATTGAAAAAGAAAAAAAAGTCAGATAGAAAGACACAACATACACACACAGAAGCTAAATAAAAAAAGAGAGAGAGAGAGAGAGGTTAATACAGCGACGGTCAGTGACGTGTCCGACACAATCCAATCACTGACGTCACAAGGCGGACCACCCAGCTAATGACATCACTCAATGTTCACACCGTGACGTAACACGATCAGACTCTGTCCACCAAGCAGTATTCAGAGCGACCAGAACGTTCTACCAACCATATCAATTAAGACACGGGAGCGAACGTGATGGCTGGAAATAGTATTAGCTGGTTGAAAATACGAGCTCATGTGAATCCACCTAGTCCTCACATCACTAAATCTCTTGCCAGCTTACTGGGTCCAGTTCAATTCTTACTATAGTCACAAGTAAACAGAACGAGTCACTAACGCTATATTCTCATAACACACTATACCTACCCAAAAGCCTGAAGTTACCCCGTTGCATTGCAATACGAAGAAAAATTACACATTTTCCCCACATCAGTCAATATCTCTAGTAATTTCATCAGCCAGTGAAAACGAATATATATATTTATATATATATTTATATACTTTTTCTTCTTACTAAGCACGAGAGAGCGAAAGAGAACCACTTCAACACCCACATCTTTCTTCTTGCGTAACTGATCCACACATCTGTGCATTAATTGCAATTAATGCTAAAACAATTCCTTCACCCACTCATTCTAAACAGTGCTTCATCGTGGTACTTACAAGCAGTGTTGCACCTCCGTCGAATCGACGAAGACCGCTGGTCATCAAGGGGTTTGAGGGAAGTGGATGGGTGGGTGAGATGATTTGTGGATACCGCAGGTGGCTGATCCAGCCGATGCGTGCACGGAATGTGCGGTGACAGCTTGGAAGGGCAATGTGGGAAACCTGCCCTTGATTGCTGGCGCAGGCTTTTCTTGCCTGTCTCTTTTGTTTATTAGACTTATGACCAAACACAAAGCGTAATCAAAATCTTACTAAACAAATGAAAGCACACGTCAGGCAATTAAAGTGGAACGAGGGTGATAGAAGGGAGGAAAGGGGCAAAGGGGAATGATAATGGTAATGTTGCTTATAGCCCGGCCGACCGCAAAGGGCCATATCAGGGCTGTCACCGCGTTGGAGTTATCTCACAAGTCATTAAAAGAAAAACTAATTCATACAACTCTTTAAAAACACCTTGCAAAAAATACACTGTAAATTTTGTTAAAACTATCTTTCCTCCGTAAAATCTTAGATCAGATGAAATATGCTAATCTCCCTCAGAAATTCAAAGATCACATCAGGTGGGACATCTCTGAAGGAGGAAAGTGAGATCTGTTTAAAAGAGAGACCTGAACATGCGATTGCACAGGTGCCCTTCACCAATGCCCTTGTGTTAAACTCACCGCTAGAGGAGCGTAGGCCAACGACTGTCTGACTACCCCCGCATACCACGAACTGAACGTAACACCGCCAAAATCTAATACGTCATCATATTAAGCGCTCAAACAGAGCAGACGTAAACAACAAGCACAGTACAACTGATGACGAATTTCTGGTCTTTAACATGACGTAGTCTTTAACATGACGTAGTCACAAGTGTGATCAGAATCCGTTGTGTGTGTGTGTGTGTGTGTGTGTGTGCGAGGCGTGTGTGTGCGTGCGTGTGTGTGTGTGTGTGTGTGTGTGTGTGTGTGTGTGTGTGTGTGTGTGTGTTTGGAGGGGGGTTGTTTTTTTTTTTTTTGTTGTTCGTTGTTTTTTTTTTTGTTTTCATTATCATCATCATTATTATATTATTATTATTATTATATCATTATTATTTTGCTACCCCTTCTTCTGTGCCACTTAAGTGGTATTGCACCCACGCCGCTCATTCGACCCCTCCTCCCCCCCCCCCCCCCCCCCCCCCCCCCCGTCCCCGTCCACAACAACAGCCCGGCTCGGTCCGCCGTAGCTCCGGTATCGGCAATCCACAAAGAGCCGTCAATATAATGTCGTGAAGAGGCAACCCACCGGAGGAGACATTGCACTGCTGCAAAACAAAAACAAAACAAACAAAAAAAAGGACAAAACAAACAAACCCCACGCAAACCCTATCAGAAGCAGAGGCTCATTCGAGAGTATGGGAGAAGTTTAGGCAGGGTTCTAAGCTGTAGCATTTCCAATTTTTCTTTCTCTCTCTCTCTCTCTCTCTCTCTCTCTGAGGGCACGAAGGTTTACAGTTGATGTCGTGACCGACACTGCCTTGTCTTTGTCATTGAGATCTCTGCAAAACAGCCGACGACCGACAAGAAACATCTAGGCCTATTTTGTCGGTCAGCAGAGACAGAAGCATCGCACAAGAAGTACCCACACCGTCAATGTTTTGATAGCCGTTTTTTTTTTTAGTCTTAAATGCCAATTCCCCCCTCCCTTTCTTTCCCCACATCTCTCCCCTCGCCTCACTCCACATTTCCACTTACTTGTTCCTTTTCCTGTCGCTCTCCTTCTGTCTCAGTCAGTTACTAGCAAAATGCGTTTGATGCCTGATGTGTCTTCAGCTTGATCAGCTCTGCACTCTGTGGCTACTTACACAACGGGCACCTGCATCAGGGAGAGACTGATCCCACATTAATCTTGTCAAGTCTTCATTTGCTATTCCAACAACGCTCTTCCATGTAATGTCCCGCTTTTTGGTTTGCGTTACATCAGACGATTTGGATCGGTTTGATTTTCTTTGTCTAATGGGTCACCGACATATTCTAAGTGTGTTACACAATCTTGGACAAGCTGAATTCAATTTTTGCTTCGATGCAACATGCATGGCGGGCTTACTTCATTTGATGTGTCCATTCAAAGCTTTCTCATGCTTAGCGCCTAATTTCTATTATTTTGGCATCGATGCAAAAAACATGAATTGTGTTCGAAATCTTTTTTTTTTTTTTTTATAGTTGACATAATAAGATCGTTTCACGTTGGGCGTTAATGCAATTTTATTGCTTGACACTCCATAATAATTAAATCAAGTAGCTATGGCTAGCAAAACATGTCCTGCGTTGCTTATCTTAGTCCTATATTTATATCGATATCTCTTTCTTTATCTCTCTATCTATCTATTGTATAATTATTCTCTCTCTCTCTCTCTCTCTCTCTCTCTCTCTCTATATATATATATATATATATATAAGAATGCTGCTAAAATGCCTAATAAAATTCTAAAAGTGCTCAACCCCTTGGGGAGCAACATCTGTTAAAAATAGGATGGTAAAAGGAAGTTTTAAAATCAACAGATCTGTTTCGAGCGCTGGCTCTCCTCAGGATGGTTTTGGGTCGCCTACTGCCGGTGTTATATGGCCTAGTGTCACTGTTTGCACGTGCGGATTGGCTGCACGTGTTGTTCGGTTTTTCGGTTGTTTACAGTTCAGGGTGCGTTTGCTGACAACGATTTCCATTTGTGCCTGCAGTTGTTTACTATTTCTACTTTAGTATTTAGGGTTGCTAAGTATGGTTTGCATAGTATTAACCATTTTTCTGTTGAACATAGGTTGCATCTTTTTGAAATGTTATTGTATGGTGATGCCCTTTTTATGATTTTCCAGGATATGTTATAGTTTATTTTTTTTTGTTTTAAGTCTCCAAATATATTTGCTCAGTTCTGTTTGGTTTTTGTATTTTTCTTTGTTGAATGACTGTTTATGATTTGCATATCTGGTTTTGAAGTGATTTTCAGTGATCCCTATGTATGTTTCTTTTTCATTTCTGATGTCACAGTGGCTTGGTATACAATGTTGTTATAGAGGCATTTGTTGCTTAAGGGACACTGTTCTTTTTTAGTACAATTGCAGGATTTCCTTTCTTCACCCTTCTTTGCTGTGTTGCTTTTCATTTTGTTGGATGAATCAATTATGTTTTAAGGTTAGGCATACATGAATATGATAGTTTGATGGTGTTCTTGTTGAATATTTTGGACAATTTGTGTTCTTTTGGGAAGGATGCTGTCAAAATTTTGAAAAATTCTTTCCCTACGTTTGTTTTCTACTCGTCCATCATATGGAGGGGGTGTACCATGTAATTTTCCTTTTCCTGCTTTTTTGTGTTTTGTTCATTGTTGTTATCTGGGTTGTATTGTAGTTTGTAGCTGTAACCACTTTTTTTGCAATGCCTCTTGGTATTCTGCTGCTGCGTTTTTGAATACTCTTTCATTATGTGACAGATTAGATAATCTCTTGTTTATGCCATGGGGTATGGTTTTTAGTATAGATGGTGGGTGGTTGCTACTGATGTTTACATAAATGGGTGTGTCATTAGGTTTCTTGTATGGTTTATAGATGTGGTTGTTCAGGTCAAGTGTTATGTCTAAGTAGTTCACTACCTTTTTGTTTGCTTCGATGGTGATTTTTAAGTTAAGGTTTTGGAAATTTTTGCATAGTTCTTTTTTCTTGTTTTCGATGGTTCTTGGATTGTTGTTTAGCGCGGCGAGGCCCTCTGTACAGTCCGACTTGCTTTACGAGTTGTTTTTGGATGTTGGATAGCATAAACAGTCCGACCAGTTCGCGTGTTTCGGCACCGTCGTACGATCCCATGGTCACATCAAATGTTGAGTTTTTATTCGTTTTCTTGATCCATGTTTCATTTCTGCTGTAGAGTAAAGTTTTCTTGGTGTGAAAAATGATTTCCATTTCTGACCCTGTTATGTCTGTGTGTTTATTAGCAAAATTCAGAGCTTTAGTGAGTAGCTCTTCATCTATGGATGGGTAGAAGTCTACTATGTCGAATGTGATGAATACTGTGTTCTTCTGTTTGTTAAGAATTTTTGAACCATTGGATAACTTCATATGTGTTCTTCCAGAGGTTGTATTCAGTGTTTGATTTTATGTTTTTTATGCTTTTTTTCTAAGATTTTCTTACTGTTTCTCTGGAAAGAACACATATGAAGTTATCCAATGGTTCAAAAACTTAACAAACAGAAGAACACAGTATTCATCACATTCGACATAGAGACTTCTACCCATCCATAGATGAAGAGCTACTCACTAAAGCTCTGAAATTTGCTAATAAACACACAGACATAACACAGGGTCAGAAAATGGGAAATCATTCTTCACACCAAGAAAACTTTACTCTACAGCAGAAATGAAACATGGATCAAGAAAACGAATAAAAACTCAACATTTGATGTGACCATGGGATCGTACGACGGTGCCGAAACATGCGAACTGGTCGGACTGTTTATGCTATCCAACATCCAAAAACAACTCGGAAAGCAAGTCGGACTGTACAGAGACGACGCCTTGCCGCGCTAAACAAACAATCCAAGAACCATCGAAAACAAGAAAAAAGAACTATGCAAAATTTTCCAAAACCATAACTAAAAAATCACCATCGAAGCAAACAAAAAGGTAGTGAACTACTTAGACATAACACTTGACCCAACAACCACATATATAAACCATACAAGAAACCTAATGACACACCCATTTATGTAAACATCAGTAGCAAACACCCACCATCTATACTAAAAAACCATACCCCATGGCATAAACAAGAGATTATCTAATCTGTCACATAATGAAAGAGTATTCAACAACGCAGCAGCAGAATACCAAGAGGCATTGCAAAAAAGTGGTTACAGCTACAAACTACAATACAACCCAGATAACAACAACATGAACAAAAAAAAAAAAGCAGGAAAAGGAAAATCACATGGTACAACCCTCCATATGATGGACGAGAGTAAAAACAAACGTAGGGGAAAGAATTTTTCAAAATTTTGACAGCATCCTTCCCCATACCAAGCCACTGTGACATCAGAAAATGAAAAAGAAAACATACATTGGGATCACTGAAAATCACTTCAAAACCAGATATGCAAATCATAAACAGTCATTCAACAAAGAAAAATACAAAAACCAAACAGAACTGAGCAAATATATTTGGAGGCTTAAAGACAAAAAAATAAACTATAACATGTCCTGGAAATCATAAAAAGGGCATCACCATACAATAACATTTCAAAAAGATGCAACCTATGTTCAACAGAAAAATGGTTAATATTATGCAAACCACATACTTAGCAACCCTAAATACTAAAGTAGAAATAGTAAACAACTGCAGGCACAAATGGAAATCGTTGTCAGCAAACGCACCCTGAACTGTAAACAACCGAAAAACCGAACAACACGTGCAGCCAATCCGCACGTGCAAACAGTGACACTAGGCCATATAACACCGGCAGTAGGCGACCCAACCCATCCTGAGGAGAGCCAGCGCTCGAAACAGATCTGTTGATTTTAAAAAACTTCCTTTACCATCCTATTTTTAACAAATATATATATATATATATATATATATGTATGTATATATATATATATATATATATATATATATATATACTTTGAGTAAAATAAAAAAACACAACAGTAAACAGTTTCATTTCAAATTGTATAATCTCCAATAAAAGTTTCGCTTAAAAAGCTTCTTCTGTAATGCGAACTGTTTAGAGAAACACACTGTATATATTAAGTACATTAAACAGTTCAAGAAAACAGTTCAAGAAATCTTTTTCTGTATAAATCGGACAAATGGTTTAAACCCTTTTTCTCGTGCATTCATGTATCACGTTCACACTCACTCTCTTGCCCACATGTATCAAGATTTCCGTTCATCTTCATCTTCCACCTCACGTAAACACTGGCGTATGCCTTCTCCTCTCTCTCTCTCTCTCTCTCTCTCTCTCTCTCTCTCTCTCTGTATATTATATATATCCACATACACACCACACACACACCCACACACACACACCCACACACACATATATACTCCTTTGCTTAATAGGAAGCACATTGAATGGCCTCATCTTGACGAAATATAACTTGACATTTGCAACAATCTTTGCACACAACATAATCTTAAGACGTCTTTTATTGTTGTATAAAACGCTTGTACCTGATTACAGTTTACAAGAAAATGTCAGTTCTGTAATGCTGAAAAAATTTCTGAAATTGCTAGCTGCCAATTTACAGCCTTTATGAAATGGTGATATCTTATTGCGTGGGTTGGCTGGCGAGGTTTGTCCCACTGTTTCTAGTTCTGCCAAATTTGGCTTTGTAAATGCCTGTACTCGCCAAGAAAATGCCAACGTTAAAATGTCCCACAAAAACAGGAACGAAAACACACACACATACCTACACACACACACACACACACGCACGCACGCACGCACGCGCGCGCGCACACACACACACACACACACACACACACACACACACACACACACACATAAATGCACGCCGGCACACAAGCAAGAGAAGGTAATTTCGTGGACACATTTTGCTCACAAGTGCGAGTTGAAAAAAAGTGTGTGTGTTTGGGGGAGGGGGAGGAGGCGGGGGTTACAGCATCGGTAAACAGTTGAAATTAGAAAAAAAAAATAGGAAAAAGAAAGGAATGGTAGAAAAAAAAAGAGAAGTCTCTTTAAAAAACGAAAAACTGTTATGGGCCGAAAAGGAGGAAAGATGGGAAATATAGGAAAGTAAGTAAAGAAAAAAAAAAATGTAAAAAAAGGTAGGGAAACGAAATGGTCACTGAATGTACCTCAGTGACGTGTCATCCTGGGGGACAGAGCGGGGCACGTATAAGGGACAACTTCACTTTCACGTCTCTCAGCTTCAGCCGCAACACCAAAAGAGAACTTTGGTTGGAGACAAAAGTAAACAAGAAAAAAAAAAAGAGAGAATATCAACGATAAAAAAGAAAAGAAAGAAAGAATGAAAGAGAAGAAGAAGAAGAAGAAGAAGAAGAAGAAGAAGAAATAGCCCTAAGAACAAAAAGAAGGAGAGCTGAAAATGAAACAAAGAAGAAAACTGAGGAAGAGAAGGCGAAAGGAACAAGAAAGTGATATGAAAACACAGAAAAATTTCAAGAAGACGATGAAGGGGAAAACACAGGCATCACCTACTGATACGTAATCGTGCACACACACACACACACACACACACACACACACACACACACACACGCACGCACGCACGCACGCACACGCACGCACACACGCACGCACTCACACGCATGAACACACACACACACACACACACACACACACACACACACACACACACACACGCACGCACACACACACACACACACACACTCTCTCTCTCTCTCTCTCTCTCTCTCTCTCTCTCTCTCTCTCTCTTTCACGCACGCACACACGCACACAAGCATGCGCGCATGTGCGCACGCGCACGCACATACACACACGCACATACACACACTCTCTCTCTCTAATCTCTCTCTCTGACTGTCACACTGTCTGTCTGTCTTTCTCTCTCTCTCTCTCTCTCTCCTCTCTCTCTCTCTCTCTCTCTCTCTTTCTCTCTCTCTTACCCGTCTGGCGGGCAAGTAGTTTTCTTTTGTGAAATATCCCAAGGCAGAGGAGGACTGGATCTCGCCATCACGAGAAAGGCGGTGAGCATGACAGGGAGTAGACAGGACCACGGACATCACCGTGAAGGACTGCAAACATGAACAAATAGGAAGGAAAGGGAAGAAAAAAAAAAGCCTTTTAAACTTCACATTCACGCTGTGTGTTTTTCTCCTCACACCGAATAACGTACACTACTCAACTCTTGCTGAAGGTGAGAGTTGGGAACACATACATAGAAGAGAACTGTGTGAAGGGGTTTTAGTGAATGGTTCGGTCCTGCTACGCAAAAACACCGTTGAGACCATCATGCTGAACAGTAGGGGCGTCAAGACACAGCCCTGTTTGAATCCATTCATGAACTAGACAAGCTTTCAAAACTAAGTTTGATTCATTCTGACTGCTACCCTTTGTTGTTGTATTTTTTTTTATTTCACTCACGTCTCCGATTTTCTGAGTACTTGTGAGCCAAAGAGGTCGAAATGCACCGTGTTTTGTCTTGTAATCGGTTTGTTTGTATCGTCTTCGGGATGACATCTTTCCCTTTGTAAAATTTGCTTCGGTTTCCGCCTTCAGTCGCCTCGCTTTGAAAGCAAGCATCAGAGGATTCTCCATCGTCCAGTACATGAGCAAACTGGGCTCCGTGAAGGCTATGTGAACACGGCGCAGGCATCTAAGTATGGTGCAGGATTGTTCCCGGCTGGTTAGTTCGGCAGTTGTCGACAGTGCTTCTCTGGGTCCCACTGGCATCTTTTTTTTTCTTCTTTAAGATGTTTAGAATAAGGCAGGGGCAGAATGATGGTAAGGCCGGTGGTGAAGGAGAAGGTGTTTGGGCGATTCATGATGGATTTAGACTGTCTCACAACTGATGAAAACAATATGCCCCTTGTCCCCTCTCTAAACCCTATTCATTCATCTTCGGCCTAAACAGACTGTACTTTAGAAAAAAAAATTAGTGTTAAGCTGTCTCAGGTTTTAGGCCTTTTCAAGCACAAGAAATCCACATGGCTCAGTCCTCCCCCACCCCTCCTCCCACCCCCTGTATACACAGACGCACAAAGGTTGGTCCTGTCGCAACCTAGCATCGGCAATACGCAGGAA
>JADBJO010003410.1:185000-187500 GCA_016801955.1 Conus betulinus
CTAGAATTACTATTTTTGTCCTTGTTGTCGTTGTTTTTGCTGTTGTTATGGCTACTTGATAGTACTGTGACTAAACAGTCCTGTGACTTGACAGTCCTGTACTCCTAAACAGTCCTGTGACTTGAGAGTCCTGTGACTAAACAGTCCTGTGACTAAACAGTCCTGTGACTAAACCGTCCTGTGACTAAACCGTCCTGTGACCAAACAGTCCTGTGACTTGCTAGTCCTGTGACTAAACAGTCTTGTGACCAAACAGTCCTGTGACTTGCTAGTCCTGTGACTAAACAGTCTTGTGACTTGACAGTCCTGTGACTAAACCGTCCTGTGACTAAACAGTCTTGTGACAAAAACAATCCTGTGACTTGACAGCCCTGTGACTTGATAGTCCTGTGACTTGATAGTCCTGTGACTTGAACACTCCTGTGACTTGACAGTCCTGTGACTAAAGACTCCCATGACTTAAACAGTCCTGTAACTTGATAGTCCTGTGACTTATCATTCTGTGACTTGACAACCCTGTGACCAAACAATCCTGTGACTAAACAGTCCTGTGACTTGATAGTCCTGTGACTTGATAGTCCTGTGACTTGACAATTCTGTGACTTGGCAGTCCTGTGACTAAAGAGTCCTGTGACTTGACAATTCTGTGACTTGATAGTCCTGTGACTAAAGAGTCCTGTGACTTGACAATTCTGTGACTTGACAGTCCTGTGACTAAAGAGTCCTGTGACTTGACAATTCTGTGACTTGATAGTCCTGTGACTAAAGAGTCCTGTGACTTGACAATTCTGTGACTGACAATTCTGTGACTGATAGTCCTGTGACTAAAGAGTCCTGTGACTTGACAATTCTGTGACTTGACAGTCCTGTGACTAAAGAGTCCTGTGACTTGACAGTCCTGTGACTTGACAGTCCTGTGACTAAAGAGTCCTGTGACTTGATAGTCCTGTGACTTGACAGTCGTTTTGACCGGACCGTCCCGTGACTGGACTGTTCTGTGACCTGATTGTGATGTGACTTGACGGTCATTTGGACGAGAGTCCTGTGATTTCACACAGTAAGACATACACTCCCCTTAGTTCTTTTTGGTGCAATATAAGCTGTTTTTTTTTGTTTTGGTTTCTTTTTTTTTTTAGCTGGTTGTTTGTCCATAACAAAAATTCCATACAAACTGGTCAGATCTGCATGCGTGATCTCAGGGTCATCAGTGGGATCCGTGTTTGTACGTGACAGAAGTTAAAAAATCTGTGGCTGCAAAACTGACAAACTGCATATACAGAGGCAAAACATGGTCAAGAAACGAGTCAAAACAGTGCCTATCAAAGAGGGAATGTTGTTTGTATTCCTGTATTTAGATGTTGCTCAAGCGTCGTGTATGTTAGCCTCCATTTCGCAGCAGACGCCATTTCGTAACATTCAAATTTGATTGGGTTTAGTTTTTATCTACAGATATACAGAACCTGGCATGTGAATGATTTATGATAAATAGCCACACTTTCAGGCAACTGAACAAATTGAGGGGAAAGAGGCCAAGGAGACACAGCACTTAAAACAGCGGAAACGAAAAGAAAGGAAAACTACTACTACTACTACTACTACTACTACTACTACTACGACTACTAGTAGCAGTAGTAGTAGTAGTAGCAGCAGCAGCAGCAGTAGTAGTAGCAGTAGTAGTAGTAGTGGGTGGTAGTAGCAGTAGTAGTAGTAGAAGTAGTAGTAGTGGTAGTAGTGGTTGTAGCAGCAGCAGCAGCAGCAGCAGCAGCAGTAGTAGCAGTAGTAGTAGTAGTAGTAGTAGTAGTAGTAGTAGTAGTAGTAGTAGTGGAAAAATGCAGTGTATGCATGCAGGACAACACTTACTAAGTCCGGTTTTATGCGACAACAATTGCTCAGCATCTGAGTCACGTGAGGGTGTATCCTCTCACGGAGGGCACACACAAACGTCTACACAATATTTCCCATGACCTTGGCGAGAGCGACGTTTTTTGAAAGGAACTCACCATGGGGACTGAAGTGGAGAGAATTTCGAAACTGAGATCATCACGAAGGTAAGGAATAAAGCATGGGAGGGGGGGGGGGGGGGGGGTATAGAATTTGAGACTTTTCTTTACCTGAAATGGTGATTCACGAGGAGGATGATAATGAAGATATCATACAAGAAATTCCACTCGGGTCAGAGATTATTTAACAGGGCTGCATTTTACGCTTCCTTTCGATATTCATCTCGGGGTCAACCAGGCCCGAGAGATACAGACACCTGTAGTGTTAGTCAGGACATTTTAACAACACTTTCTGAGACGATCCATGAAATGGCTGAAATATGACTGTGTGGTGTGGTCCTAGTCTATCAACTGGAGATCATAGTAACACTCTACTCTGTGTAGGAGCCGATCAAGGCCGACAAATCCTACAAATAAATACATCTTAAGGGATGGAACCCCAAAAGTTCCGCCCCGCGAGACTAAGACACAAACCACAGTGCCATGACAGTATGGTGTCG
>JADBJO010003410.1:192500-202500 GCA_016801955.1 Conus betulinus
TAGATACCACACTAGCCTCGAAAGGCAATAACAGCTGATTTCCTCAGCGGAAAATAGCTAGAACGGGGAAAATAGTTATTATCCTGAGCATCACAACTATTCCCTCTGGGGATGTTTTGGGAATGTCTATTTCCTTCGGGGATGTTTGGTGGATGTCTCAACTGTTTTTCCTATTTTCCTGAGGATAACTGTTTTTCCTATTTTCCTGAGGATACTTTTTTCCCCAGTTTTCCAAGGGATAGCTGTTTTTCTGTTTTCCTGAGGATGACTGCTTTTCCTGTTTTCCTGAGGATGACTGCTTTTCCTGTTTTCCTGAGGATGACTGCTTTTCCTGTTTTCCTGAGGATGACTGCTTTTCCTGTTTTCTCTGAGCATCACACGTGTTTCCTCTATTTCTTTTCTTGGGATAATACTCGTTAACTTTGTTTTCCTGGGGAAAACAGATTTGAACACGTAGTATCGCTAGGAAAGGTTCAAAAGGGAAGAAGGCTATGATGATCATCATGATAAACGCACAAGCATAATGGAGAACAATGTTGTCTTCCTAATGTTGTTGGTTTTCTCGATGACAATAACTGTTTTTCCGTCGAAAATACGGAACAGTCGTGAATCTTAGGGGATGACACGGATAACATCTGTTTTCCTTCATGAGAAAGTAGGGAAAATACTTGTGATCTTTTCAAAGACAGGGGAAAATTAGTTATTATCCTAGAGAAAACAGGTATGAACTTCACCTCACGACTAACCCTACGTTCATGTAGGATAATAACCGTTTTCCTGGGAAAACCAGCATTACCAGCTTTTGAAGCTTGTAAGCTTCCATACGATGCGATGCCATAATAATTATCGCAATTGGTAGGTTAGACCACGAAGCGTAGACTGTTGCAACATCCTGTTTATACAGAGTTCAGCTGACTCGTCAAATCAGACTACCTGAGAGGCTTCATGCATTGTGGGAAATTTGAGCTACAAGAACTGACAAACTGCTATTGTTTCAAGCAACCAAGATCTTTCTTTCTTTCTTTCTTTCTTTCTTTCTTTTCTTTTCTTTCTTTCTTTTTCTTCTTCTCTTCTTCTTCTTCTTCTTCTTCTTCTTTCTTCTTCTTCTTCTTCTTTCTTTCTTTCTTTTAATGACTATTCATTTTCTGTTCTCATCGGTGTAGGTTTTCAATGTTATGAGGGGTATAAACGGCTCCCGTCATTTTGTCAAACAATTCACCGGTGATAGCTGAGAGATACTTTTCCTTTCTGCTTTTTGTTTGTTTCTTTGTTTGTTTTGTTGCTATGTCTTTGCAAATCCAGAGGCATTCCTCCTACGGCGCTCTCTCTCTCTCTCTCTCTCTCTCTCTCTCTCTCTCTCCGTCTCTGCTGCGGCTCCTCGCGCCACACCTACACCCAGGTAGCTCACAGAAAGCAATCAACGTAGGGTCGTTATCAGGTAACTCGCCACAGAAGGCCCTGCCATGCTAACGAGTCATCCCAGTGGTGTCAAGCACTACCTCTCCCGATCCAACATGCACAGGACATCATCTGAAAAGCCTGTTACTGACAACAATGATTGCGTAGCCGCTGAGTCAACGTGAGTGAGCGTCCATCCCCAGGACATACTCTGTCAAGTCCATTCAACGACAGCCCCATGAAGTAGCCAATGTCAATGACCTTGGCACCAAATCACTGAAGGCATGAACTCGAAGAGCAAATCTTAAAAAAGGAATTTTGAATCAACTCCGCCGGTTAACACGGACACACAATTTACAAGACAAAAAACACGACGCGTTTTCGACCTCTTAGGCCCTCCTCAGGCGAGCTAAACAACATTCAGGACGATGGAAGGGAAAAACGAGTTAATCACTTAATCTTTTCGAATTCGGAACAAAATGGGCGTTGAACGAAAACGAGGCCGTTGGGAAGGAGACAATGCGAGTTAGAATAGTAATGATGATGATAACAATAAAGATAGCAATGATACTATAATGGTGATGATGATGATAATGATGATGATGATGAGGATGGAGGATGATATTGAAAAAAGTAATAAAGAGGAAAGAGAAACTGGTCACCGCAAAAGCAGGGCTTGCATGAAGGGTCAAAGAATTTGAGGCACAGTGAAACATAATGAAGATGAGGGTCATGACGATGATGTCGTGCTCTTCCTATTCCGCCTGAGGTCAAACGGCAGTATTGTAAACAATCAAGTAGGATAACTCTTGGTCCAATGATGAAATATTTAAACGCCTATAACTCCTGCTGTTTACAATATCGAATCGCCTGCCAGAAATTCCAAGACAGAGCACACAGAGCAAACAAGGAGCCCGCCCCTCACCCCCACCCCCACCCCACCCCACCCCGTCCCAGTACTGTAGGAGTTTATTGCTTCTTTTCATGATATATACCGACGGCAGCCAGTACTGAGGGATACAGACACCTGTAGTATCGGTCAGGAATTTAGAGCAACGCTCCAAAATGTATCCAAGAAGCGGATTTTTCCTTGCCGTTGTTGCTGGCTCCAGATTAAGTGGATGAAACTGTACCTTTTGGTTCCAGTCTTCTCATGTGAGCCCATAGCATGCTGTCTGGTTCCAGAGTCTCCCATGTGAGTCCATAGCATGCTGTGTGGTTCCAGCCTTCTCATGTCAGCTCACAGCATGCTGTGTGGTTCCAGTCTTCTCATGTCAGCCCATAGCATGCTGTGTGGTTCCAGTCTTCTCATGTCAGCCCATAGCATGCTGTGTGGTTCCAGTCTTCTCATGTGAGCCCATAGCATGCTGTGTGGTTCCAGTCTTCTCATGTCAGCCCATAGCATGCTGTGTGATGCCAGTCTTCTCATGTGAGTCCATAGCATGCTGTGTCGTTCCAGTCTTCTCATGTCAGCCCATAGCATGCTGTGTGGTGCCAGTCTTCTCATGAGAGTTCATAGCATACTCCACGCCAGGCAGAAACCCAGTATTCCTCTGTCCGTAACGACTCTCCATATCTATACAGGTTTCTCATCATTTATGTATCTATTGATTCGGTATTTGGTCATTGTGTTTTGTCTTGTGATTCCTTTGTTCCTGTGTGGCGGATACGGTTCTTAATTATTTCTTAAAAATGTGTTTAGATTTTCGGCCTGCGGTCGCCTCACGTTGCAATCGACAATATTTTATTCGTTAATTCATTGATTCATTCATTCATTCACTTAGTCATTTACTTCTGCACTTATTCATTCATCTTTACATTCATTTCTTTATCTATTCATCTATTCATTTATTTATTTTACGCCATTCCCGGTAAGGTGTCATAGCTGAACAAGATATTGCGTGGCTGCGATATGTGAGTCTGCACGTAGACATGACTACTGAAGGAGGTAACTAATCTGAAACTTGGCCTTCTCTTCCTTCTTCTCCTGCGACTTGCCTCCTTCATCTTGTCTTTTTCCTCCTCCTTTCTCTCGTCTATGTCCTGCTCCTCCTGCTCCTGCTCCTCCTGCTCCTCCTCCTCCTCCTCCTTCTTCTTTCTTTTCTTCTTCTTCTTCTTCTTCTTCTTCTTCTTCTTCTATCCATCCCTCTGTCTAGTCTACTTTCTTTTGCGACTCCATCCCCTTCATCAATCCATCCTCTCAACTACCTCTTTCTTTCTTTTCTCTCTCTTTCTTCTTTCCTCTTTCTGCTGCTACCATTCTCCTTTTTCAAAAATTAATTTTGTGAATGATCTTGTTTGTAGCTGAGATTGCGCACTCTCTCTCTCTCTGTGTCTCTCTGTCTCTCTCTCTCTCTGTCTCTGTCTCTCTCTGTCTCTCTCTCTCTGTCTCTCTCTCTCTCTCTATCTCTCTCTGTCTCTGTCTCGTCTGTGTCTGTCTGTCTCTCTCTCTGTCTGTCTGTCTCTCTCTCTCTCTCTCTCTCTCTCTCTCTCTCTCTCTCTCTCTCTCTGTTAATATCATTTATCAAACGCATTAGTCCTTCAATGTGAGGGAAACGTTCGAAACACATATTGATTGATATGTTGATACACAATTACAATATTTCTCGTTCGAAACACATATTGATTGATGTGTTGATGGACAATTACAACATTTATTTCAAGTGTGTATGAATGTCTACATGCTTGCATGCATGGAAGTATACATGGAAGCATATGTGTGTGTGTGTGTGTGTGTGTGTGTGTGTGTGTGTGTGTGGTGTGTGTGTGTGTGTGTGTGTGTGTGCGTACGTGCATGCGTGTGTGTGTGTGTGTGTGTGTGCGCGTGCGTGCGCGCAGTATGTCTGTGTTTGCGTTCGTGTATTTGTCAGTCTGTGTTTGTGCATGTGCCTGTGTCTGTGTTAGATGCTAAAGAGAGAAAAAGAGTAAAAAAGCAAACGAAAAATAATCCTTTGTCTTCTTACTGTCCTACACACATGCAGTGAGAAAAGAAAGAAAGAAAAAGAACATTTAAAAAGAACGGACAGAGAGAAAAGAAACAAAACAAAAACAAACAAACAAACTAACAACAACGACAAACAGAAAAAAGAGAAAGACAGACAGACCAAACAATCAATCAACAAAGACCGCAAAGAAAGGACAGTTAGGCAGACAAACAGACAGACAGACGGAACGAAAGGCAGAAGACAGACCGAAAACAAGTCTGACAGAGAAGAAAGAGCAGATAAGGTTGCAAGCAGAAGGAAGAAGGGAAATGGCGGAGGCAGCGTGGGAGGGGAGAGAAATATTGACTGACTGGCGGACGGCAGCCAATCAGCGTGGGCCAGCCGAGTCCTGATGACGTCAATGGCCTCCGAGCTCAATGGCCCAGCGTGGGAGGAATAGAAGAACAATAAAAATCGAGCATGATCGTTGTCAACACGAAGGACAAAAATGACCATACCCCCCTATGTCAAATTGTTCCCTGAGCAGTTTTTTTTTCCGTCCATTGCTTTCAACGTTTTTGTTGTTGTTTTTCCCTCCTCTCGTCTTTTCCAAAACAGTCAAAATTATTATAATGTTTATCAGTTACTTCAAGATGACACGCTTTCATATGTTTATTACAAGACTATGCGCACGCTTGCACACACACGCGCGAGTTTGCACACACACACACGCGCGCGCGCACCCATATATATATATATATATATATATATATATATATATATATAATCGAAGCTTGCTCTTATGTCTTAGATTGTAGAAATAGGAGAGAGATAAGCCTTCATATCTGCAGTGGTAGATAATTCTGCCTAACTAACAGTACGTGCTTGAGTGGGTGAATGGGGAATAATAAATGCTTCTCAAAATGAACCTTCAAGCAAGCTTATAGTCTCCAAAGGGGAAGACAATCTCCAGTGGGAAGGAAGCTCACTAACATATATCTCCTGGTCAGATACCGGTATTTCGAAACCTGATTGTTTCTCTTCAGTGACTGCGGAGAGTGATAATTTGACTCCTCTGCCTTTTCGCTTTTAAGAAGAATGCTATCCCAGAAAAAGGCTGGTGTGCAATACCGTAGTATGTTTGTTGAGTTTTCGAAAAAACCAACCAAAGATGCCACCTAAGAAGCAAAAGAAAATCATGAAAGAGCAAAACAAGCTACATTTTCTTGTGAAAAGTAGAACATATAAAAAGATAACCTCTTAAGACACAAGTGCTGAGGGCCAGTTCTTGGAATGAATCCGCAAGGGACTAAATTACAATAAACTAATAAATTCCAAGGATAAGTACCGAGCTCCATTCCAGCAACTTACAGAGCAGCTAGGTGTTGCAATGACTGCAAGAAATATTGAATTATAAACAAAGCTTGCTCTTATGTCTTAGATAGTAGAAATAGGGGGGTGATAAGCCTTCATATCTGCAGTGGTAGGTAATTCTGCCTAACTAACAGTATATGCTTGAGTGGGTGAATGGGGAAACATAAGAGCAAGACATAAGAGCAAGACGTAAGAGCAAGCTTTGTTTATAATTCAATATTTCTTGCTGTCATTGCAACACCAAGCTGTTCTGTAAGTTCCTGGAACGGAGCTCGGTACTCATCATTGGAATTTTTTAGTTTATATATATTATATATATATATATATATATATATATATAATAATATATATATATAAAATTAAAATGTAATGTCAACGCAGTACCCTTTGTTGATGAAACTCCTGCTCCTGTGGCTCCTCATTTCCATGAGAGTCGATAACAAGAGAACCTGAGTCTACTACTACTACTACTATAATAATAATAATAATATTTTTTTATTATTGTCACTGGTATTGCCACTGTTTATCTGTCTGATTTGATGACCCTGTATACATCCTGGCATTCCATTTTTCGGTTGACTGACGACTTTCTTCATGAACCCCCCAACCCCGCCTCACACAATTAGTCGCAAAACGAGGCGACCGCGGGCGGAAATCTAAACAAATTAGAAAAAAAAAAAAAAAACTCCTTCGAACAACATGGACAAAGGAACCACAAGACAAAACACGACACGTTTCGATCTCTTAGGCTTCTTCAGACAAGACAAACAACACTCAGGACAACGAAAAGGATCAAGAGAAGCGATTGTTCGTTCTTCATCTTCTTTGTCCTGAGTGTTGTTTCTCTTGCCTGAAGAGAACCTAAGAGATCGAAGCCTGTCGTGTTTTGTCTTGTGGTTCCTGTGTCCACGTTGTTCCGCGGAGTTAATATAAAGTACTTTTTTAAACATTGGTAAATCATCCTGGCTTCTCTTCATTCGCTGACTTTGGCCCCCAGTTGTGATAACTCTTTCCACCAACTACTATTCCTGTCACTTCTGTTACATCTCAGCTTTGAAACTCATCTTTCTTAACGAACACTTGCAAGACCAGAATCTTCCACATGTGTCCACGCTTATAAATGTGTCCCTTTCTAACATGATTATGAATACGAACAGTGTGTGTGTGTGTGTGTGTGTGTGTGTGTGTGTGTGTGTGTGTGTGTGTGTGTGTGTGTGTGTGTGTGTGTGTGTGTGTGTGTGTGTGTGTGTGTGTGTGTGTGTGTGTGTGTGTGTGTGTGTGCTTGCGTGCGTGCGTGCGTAGGTGGTGTGTGTGTGTGTGTGTGTGTGTGTGTGTGTGTGTGTGTGTGTGTGTGTGTGTGTGTGTGTGAGTGAGTGTGTGTGTATGTGTGTGTGTGTGTGTGTGTGTGTGTGTGTGTGTGTGTGTGTGTGTGTGTGTGTTGTTGTGTTGTTGTTGTTCTTGTTCTTTCTTCTTCTTCTTCTTCTTTCTTCTTCTTCTTCTTCTTCTCCTCCTCCTCCTCCTCCTACTCCTCCTCCTCTGAAGAGCGTCTCTTGTCATACTCTCCTTAGTGTTTCTTCCTACTATTCCCAGTGTTTCTACTGGTAACATCTAACTAACTAACTAATTAACTAACTAACTAACTAACTAACTAACTAACTAACTAACTAACTAACTAACTAACTAACTAACTACTAACTAACTAACTAACTAACTAACTAACTAACTAACTAACTAACTAACTAACTAACTAACTTCTTTCTTTCTTCACAGACGCGTGCCAGAAAGACCCAGGACAATTCTGATGTGGATACAAAAAGTGGCACGACACACAGCACTGGTAATCCAATGCTTAAAAGCCTCCTCTCCTTCTGATTCATCTGCATAGAGGGGGCCTGGTGTACGGCTTGGACGGTGTGGGCGGGCCTTTTTCTCTGTCGCTGGGTCTCTTCGGGGCCTCCCGGCGGACTTGACGCCTGCTCTGGTCAATCGAGACCACAGGGGTTTGGGACTAACATCGTTGAACTATTTAGTCTTTCCAATAAAAGGAAGTCGCTCGTGCCACTGTCATCGTTGTGGGTGTGGGTGGAGAGGGAAGGGAATCGAGGTCTACCACGAGGCACGGAGAGGAGACCCCGGACCCTCAGAACCCCCGGGGAGGACCCCGCCGAGGGGACGAAGCCCGGTGCCGCAAGACTCTCTCGAGAACGACCCCCGGCCGACGCATGAAGTCCCACCCACCCCTCTTCGAGACCGAGGTGCTGTTTTCTAGCAGATTCCGTTTCATTGAGGTCCGGTCCTTCTTCTGCCCTTCTTTACTTCTTCCGGTTCATGCGCCCCCGTCCCCCCCGCGCCCTCATATCTTCCCCCCCCCTTTAGCCATACGTCCCCCCTATTTTCCCCACGCGAATCTATCGTCCCCTTTTCTCCCCCCCCTCCCCCCCTCCACCCTGACCCCACCCCCCCCCCCCCGCCCCCCCCCCCCCTCCCCCTAGCCCCCCCCTACACCCCCGGAGTGGGTTTTGTTTTGTTTGTTCTAGGTGATGGGTTCAGGCACGTTTTATTTGATTTCCTGTCGGCTGACTGATCTTTTCTCTAGTGTTTCTTTCCCCTCTGTTGGTGAATCTTGGTTGCCTGGTCTCTCCCCCCTTTGACCCTTCTGACTCCGCTTTATTTTATTTCTGGGCATAAAGATTCTCTGACTTGGAGTTTGTCTCCCGTTACTCTTGCTCGGTCTGGTTTCTGACTCCTATGTACCCGTTTAGCTCGCGCTTCCGGAGTATCCGCCAATGTTCCGACCGAGTCCCACCTTAGATCAGGTCCGTTGCCTGCAGTTATCCTCCGCTTGGTAGTCTTCTAACTTGCTACTTTGATATTTTTGCTCATTTCCCTAGTTACCTCTAACCTAATCCCTTTCCTCTATCTCCTTATTTTGGTTTTAGAAGCAGCTGTCCCGTCCCCTTTTGTAGTTTTTGATATTTTGTCCGCCAGCGATCTATCTCGCTAAGTACCTATCATTTTTTCTACCCTACCTCTTTTTCCCCCCCTCTCATTCTTTTTTTCCTTTGTTCCATTGTCACTGGTTTCTTTTTGCCCTCTTTTTCCGTTTTCTACTTGTTCGATTCTATTTCTAGTTTCCTCCACTGTGCCTATCTATCCCGGGGATATGGTCACATTGACTTAGAGAATTTCGAGTAGTCTTCTTTCCTTTTGATTTCTTTCCCTGTGAGACGTGACCTAGTCTTTTAGTGTACTCTTTCTCTTCTTCCTCCCGACAGACTTCCAACTTGTCGTCAGCACCGCCAAGACCCACAGTCTTCTCCTACGCGCCAAGCAGATCGCGATTTTGTCCGGTATGTTAGTTGGTTCTGCTTTTTGATATGCTTTTGCGGGCTCGGGGGGGACGGGGGATTTTCCATGCTGAGGCGGATTGCGATGACCCCGGGGGGAGAGGAATACGAAATACGAATGTTTATTAATACTGCCCTCACACTGGAGGGTTTACAAAAAAATGGTGAGGGGTGGTGGTTTTGTGTCGGTGGGCGGGGGGGGGGCGGGGGGGGCGGGGGCGCTATATCAACTCTTTGGCATGTTTTGAATGGAAGACGAAATAATATTTCTAACGATCATTGCTTAATAACGTCCCCCCCAATTAGGGAATGGCAGTCCGGACTCGTTAGTTAGCTTCATGAATGTGCATAGACCGGCCCGATTCTAGAGCATTTTTTTCTCATTTCTGGCTGGTAGCAGAGAATGAGCTATATAAAAGGACAGGCTTCGGTTTGTTAGTATGTGGACTGAATTGATTTCATTCTGAGACACCAGGAGGAGGACAACCCAGGAGAAAGGTTGTAAAAAAATACGGTGGACGTCATGTGTACTTGCTGTGTATTACACAGGGGACACGTCAATTCATTGTGATAGGACACAATGCCACAGGCGACACGTCAGTTTCATTGTGATACACAGTACAAAACCGATGGCGACACGTCAGTTCCATGTGATGCACAGTACAAAGCCGATGGCGACACGTCAGTTCATTGTGATGCACAGTACAAAAGCCGATGGCGAAACACGTCAGGTCATTGTGATACACGTACAAAGCCGATGGGACGGACACGTCAGTTCATTGTGTTGCACAGTACAAAGCCGATGGCGACACGTCAGTCATTGTTCACTGTGATGGCGACACGTCAGTCACAAAAGCCGATGGCGACACTCAGTTTTCCACTGTGATACACAGTACAAAGCCGATGGCGACACGTCAGTTTTCACTGTGATACACATTACAAACTGTGGCTGACACT
>JADBJO010003410.1:207500-215000 GCA_016801955.1 Conus betulinus
TCCACATCGTGTCTACAGAGGCATGTTAAAAAAAAATGAACAGATTGGATAATTCTATCAGCAGCTAGACGCGCACCTAGACAGTGGACATATTTATGAAAAGACAAACCATCCTAGTCATTCATATCTGTCACCACGAAATACAAAACACAGCACAAACTGATCATTAGTTGGTTTATTTATGCAAAGTCTGTTTATCTACATTGATGACATTTTTGGACTAAATAAATCTAGTCAGTAGACCAACGATGGTCGGTAGAATAAGTCAAAACGCATAACAGATGAAGACAAGAGAAAGAGGTAGGCAGGGGATGGAGGAACATAGAATGGGGGTGGTGGGGGGGGGGGGGGGGGGGAGAAAAGGAAGTGGGAGAGTGGGTAACGGAGAAGAATTGACAAAAAAGAATCGCGAATAATATGTAAAAGATGACTGGTCAGGGTAAAAACAGAATATCTTGCGAAAACAAATACAGATTTCTTTTCTGCCAAAATGACACACCTGAAACTGCAATACATTTTCAACGACTTCTACGGAAAGAAACGTGTCTTGTTTGTTCACAGTATAGTCAAATGTGTTCAACTGTCAGTTTTTTTTAAATACATAAACACATGGTTTCTTGGCAATATTTTGCAGTAGGAGAAATCTAAATATAACCTGAACGCGAAACAATCGATAACCTCACCGGGATCTGGAGCATTTTAATGACAAGGATTTCCATGAGTCAGAATGTCAAAAAAGCCGCCCATGTGTTTTGTTGTCTTGTCCTGTAATACTGTAAATTTCCATTCGCGATAACATGCATGGCAGATGAACGTTTGCAGCATTTCTCGCTTCCCGATCAGCAAGACGATCAGCATTTGATTATGAAAATTCCAATGTAAAGGAATTCAATAAAAATCAATGTTCGTTCCTCTCATTTGAACGCAATGAATATAATGTCTGATTTCAATAATGATTTTAGACTGGTGAATTAGATCGCAAAACTGATTTAAAGTCCACAAAAAATGAAATATCGAAAAAAAAAAAAATAAATGACAGATCAACTACAAAAAAGTAAGAAAAGCGTAGGGGAACGTTCATTCAAATAGCTATATGATTAGCACATTTAACAATCTTAGCTCAATCATCAGTATATTCAACAATCTTCGCTATATCATCAGTATATTTAACAATCTTCGTAGACTTAGGAAAACTCCTTTAAAAAGTAGTGGTACAGCAATAGATCCTTGACATATTCCCACATCAACCGATCTTCAGGAAGACAGAGAATGTCATACTTTCGTTATAAAGTTCTTCCCGTTAACAGTGATTTTATGTAATCGTATTCACGACCATTGAGGCCAATGTTTTCCAGCTTCAATCGTATCCTCTTGTGCCACATACGATCGTACGCTTTTAACACATACAGAAGGTTGCATGAACCTTCCTTCTTTTTTGCAAATTATTGCTGTATGTGCGTGGTTCTTTTTATAAAGTGGTCGAATGTAAATCTCCCTTCCCTGAATCCAGCTTGTGTGACAGGAAGGACTTGTCTTTTCTCACAAAAAAAGTCAATCTTGTTAATATCATTTTTACCATCACTTTTGCAACATGTAGTTTTAGAATATTGGTCTGTAACTGGTTTCTGATCATAGCTGGGTATCTTTTCACAACGGGGTAACCATAGAAGTTTCTATCCACTAGGAGTGGTGCCTGTTTTCCAGCATCTAATGAATAATTCATGAAGAAGCAGAACACAGTTTTAGGGGAGGCGGTTGATTATACCGTAAGAATCGCGTCACAACGTGCTGCTATTTTCTTATGGAAGAAAAAGCAACAGCATCTTCAACCTTTTTAAAGGTCAAAGATGAATTGATTAAAATCTCATTCAGGCTGGGGCCTCTAAATTGTTCGCTTTGGTCTTTGTTAACTGTAGGATTGACCTGTTCAGACGTCACTCTTTTTTTTTTTTTTTTTTTTTTTTGTTGCTCGTGCAAGTTTTAGTGAACATGTTTAGAAAAAAAAGCTTCTGCTTTATTCCGAGCACGTTGTAAATATTTCATGATATCTTTATAGGACATGGTCGGAAGGATAATCCGTCTTTTATTATTCTTGTGTTTTCCACACTTGATGTGGGTCTTTGCAATTTGATAATTCTTCCAAAGAGAACGTTCATCAGAATTATCTTTTATCTCCAGCAACCATTCTGTTGCAATGATTTAAGCTCTGCTAATTTCTTCATGGTTAATTTCAGTCTTTCTTCCTTCTAATCATGTTTTGAAAATATGTTTTCTTTTTCATAGTGATAGCTTCTGCACAGTTTTCATCCCAAAATGCATTCCGATTATGCTTTCTGTTTCTTGCAAGTTTTCTTTTAGGAATTGCGTATTCAGTTCTGTTTTAATTAATAAGTCTTGTTTTGACGACGATTTCACATGCCACACATTCATACAATGATGATAATGACACAACCAATGTTAGATAGGTACTCAAGGGGTTGACCAGCGCGTTGGGCTAATGCGCTGGTCAGACATCTGCTAAGTCGTAGCCACGAGACCCTCTTCTTAAATTCTCTCATCTTTGTCATTAATCCATCAGCTTTAAATCATGCGCAGTGTGGTCTCCAAACTTAGCGGATGTGGTGTAGCGTACATGGACCAGTTCGCACGCAATGGTGCCTCCTTGATGAAACTGAAACTGAACCCATGATGTCATACTCTCATGGTCTCATGGTATCCCGATCTCGTCCTGTACTGATAATGTCCCGGTCCCATGGTGTCCTGTACTGATAATGTCCCGGTCCCATGGTGTCCTGTACTGATAATGTCCCGGTCCCATGGTGTCCTGTACTCATAATGTCCTGCTCCCATGGTGTCCTGTACTCATAATGTCCCGGTCCCATGGGTCCTGTCCTGTACTCATAATGTCCCGGTCCCATGGTGTCCTGTACTCATAATGTCCCGGTCCCATGGTGTCCTGTACTCATCATAATGTCCTGCTCCCAGGGGTGTCCTGTACTGATAATGTCCCGGTCCCATGGTGTCCTGTACTCATAATGTCCCGGTCCCATGGTGTCCTGTACTCATAATGTCCTGCTCCCAGGGTGTCCTGTACTCATAATGTCCCGGTCCCATGGTGTCCTGTACTCTCATAATGTCCTGCTCCCCATGGTGTCCTCTACTCATAATGTCCCGGTCCCATGGTGTCCTGTACTCATAATGTCCCGGTCCCATAGTGTCCTGTACTCATAATGTCCCGGTCCCATGGTGTCCTGTACTCATAATGTCCCGGTCCCATAGTGTCCTGTACTCATAATGTCCCGGTCCCATGGTGTCCTGTACTCATAATGTCCCGGTCCCATGGTGTCCTGTACTCATAATGTCATAATGTCCCGGTCCCATAGTGTCCTGTACTCATAATGTCCCGGTCCCATGGTGTCCTGTACTCATAATGTCCCGGTCCCATGTGTCCTGTACTCATAATGTCCTGCTCCCAGGGTGTCCTGTACACATAATGTCCTGCTCCCAGGGTGTCCTGTACTCATAATGTGCCAGTCCCAGGGTGTCCTGTACTCATAATGTCTGGTCCCATGGTGTCCTGTACACATAATGTCCTGGTCCCATGGTGTCCTGTACTCATAATGTCCTGGTCCCAAAGTGTCCAGTATCCATGATGTCTTCTTTTCCAGTTATCGTTTTTCATTGAGCCTTGCTCTCATGATGTCCTGTACCATGTTTACTCTCAAGGCCCTGCAGACCACAGTCAACTGAAAGGGAAGTGCTCGAGAGTGCTGACGCCATCAGGTAATGGTCTGATCTCCTCAAAGAATGGTCAATATAAAGACCAAAAGCAGTTCAGCAGCAAGGGATCATCGTGCGTGCGTGCGTGCGTGTGTGTGTGTGTGTGTGTGTGTGTGTGTGTGTGTGGTGTGTGTGTGTGTGTGAGTGTGAGTGCGCGCGCGCGTGCACGCATGCATGTGTGCGTTCATGCGTGCGTGTGCGTGTGTGTGTGTGTGTGTGTGTGTGTGTGTGTGTGTGCGCGCGCGCACGCGTGCGCGCGTGTGCACACATGCATGTGTGCGTTCATGCTTGCGTGCGTCTATGTGTGTGTATGTATGCGTGTGTGTGTGCGCGCCTGCACGCATGTATGCGTGCGTTCATGCGTGTGTGTGTGTGTGTGTGTGTGTGTGTGTGTGTGTGTGTGTGTGTGTGTGTGTGTGTATGCACACACGCACGCAGACACCCGCGCACGTGTGTGTGTGTGTGTGTGTGTGTGTGTGTGTGTGTGTGTGTGTGTGTGTGTGTGTGAGAGAGAGAGAGAGAGAGAGAGAGAGAGAGAGAGAGAGAGAGAGAGAGAGAGAGAGAGAGAGTATATTCCCTAGCACGATTATAGACGTGTATGTTTCATTGTACTCAGCGGGTGATGCACACAGTGGGATACGCCACAGATTCATCGGACCCCATAGGCCTTGGTGGACCTCATGATGGGCTTTGTGATGGCCGTGGGCGTAGTGGTGCCGTTGGAAAGGAAGGAGTGTATTCTGCACGATTCGCAGGAACACGCGTGGTGGTGGTGGTGTGTGAGTGTGTGTGGGAGGGGGGGGGGGGTGAGGGTAGGGGGGGGGGGGGGGGGGGCGGGGATACGGGTAATGGTAGCAGTGGTGAAGGGAATGCATGACTGCGTGGGTGGTGGTATGTTCCGTGCGCTATGGTAGAAAGAGGAAGCGGTGGGGTGGGGGTGGGGGTGGGGGTGGGGGTGAGGGGGGGTTTAGGGGTTGTTGTGGTTTGTCTGTCTGTGCGTTCACTGACTGGGTGCACCGTGTGCATGTGTCTGTCTGTCTGTCTTTCTGTCTTTTTTTTTTTTTTTTTTTTTAAATTTTATTGAATCTATGTTTCATTTCACACATTTTTTTTTCAGATGCAGTTCATCTTTCCAATCATTTACTTCTTAACCTTTTCCACAATACCACCACCACCACCACCACCACCACCACCACTACTACTACTACTACTACTACTACTACTACTACTACTGATGATGATGATGATGATGATGATGATGATGCTGTTGCTGTTGTGCTGCTGCTGCTGCTGCTGCTGCTGCTGATGATGATGATGCAGGCATGCATGCATCCATCCATACACACATACATAGACACACATATCCACCTACCCATATACCTGCCTCCCTATCTTCTACCTGCCTTCCTACCTACCTACCTACCTACCTGCCCTACCTACCTACCTACCTACCTGCCTGCCTTCTTACCTACCTACCTACCTACCTGCCTACCTACCTACCCTACCTACCTACCTACCTACCTACCTACCTACCTGCCTACCTACCTACCTACCTACCTACCTGCCTACCTACCTACCTACCTACCTACCTACCTACACACATACATACATACATGCATGCGATCGTGCACCAACGCGCGCACACACACACACACACACACACACACACACACACACACACCCACACACACACACACACACACACACACATCACTCTCTCTCTCTCTCTCTCTCTCTCTCTCTCTCTCTCTCTCTCTCTCCAGTACAAACGGTGTCAGTGCATTTACATAAGGTATAATAATACAAGCCACGGAGTTTTCATGAAATACGTGAATGCACTGCAAACATCCTTCTCACTCGCTTAACAAGCAAACGGTTAATTAAAGAGATGGTGGCAGGGAAATGGGAAGGGGTAAAGAAACTGAGAGTAGATGGGACCGAAGGGACCTTGGTATCTTGTATACATGTTTTAGGTGTCTACGAGAAGTGGGAGGGGGGGGGGGGGGGGGGGGGGGGGGGGGTGAGAGGGGGGAGGGGAGGGGGAGGGGAGGGGTGGGCAACAGAGAGAATGGTGAGAGGTTTGCTGACGTTGCTTCCTTTATAGCTGCTGCAGTCGTAAGTAGGCCTGACCCTTACAACACTCAGCAACGAGAGGTTTGGAAAGCGCTATTACTCCAATGGTAATGAGTATGGCTCATTTATTTCCACGTGTAATTTCTCGTTTGCCTCTCCCCCCCCCCTCCTCCCTCCCTCTTTCCCCCTACCATCATAGTGTAACTGTCTCTTTCCTACCTCATCCTCTTTGCTACGCAACCCCCCCCCACACACACACCACACCCACACTTTCCTTCACCGCCCTTCTTCATGTCACGTCACACACTTCCTCTCTTCTCTCTTTCTCTCTCTGTTCTCTCCTTTTCCGCGATGTTTAGTGCCTGTCTGTCAATACTACAAAGTCACTGTTTTTTCATGCCTTATCTGTCTGTCTTCAAACACGTCTGTTTGTTTGTCTGTTGTATCTCTCTTCGGGGAAATTTCAGTCCCTTCCCCCCCCCCCTTTTGTCTTTGTCTGTATGTCTCTTACTTTGACCTACTTTTCCCCTTTCTCTCTCTTTTCTTTCCCCTCCTCTTCTCTGTCTGTGTAGGGGGGGGAGGGGGTCTGTCTCTTTTGTCTGTCTGTCTGTCCTGTCCGGAGGCAGATATTTCTATCTGTGTCGTCGGTCTTCTCTCTGTCTGCGTTCGCTTCTATAGCTCTCTCTCTCTGTCTGTTCCTCTCTGACTCTCTCTCTCTCTCCTCTCACGTGAGGTCTCTCCCAAACCCTCTCTCATTCTCCTCCAACTCTCTCTATCAATCCAAATATCTACTTTCTAAATTCTACTAATTTTCGTTCTCTCTGTCTTTCTCTCTCCTCTTGTCTGTCTCAAGGGTTTTTTGTCTGTCTCTGTCTAACTGACCTGTCTGTCTGTCTCTGTCTGTCTCTCTCTCTCCTTCTTTCCTCTTTACTTTTCTCTTCCCCTTCTCATTCGATCAGGTCTGCAAGTGTTTCATACACTCCTAATCCATCTTTCTATCAAGTATGGTCTATCTTGTCTGTCTCCTCATCTGTTTTCTGTCTCTCTTGCCGTCTGCATCTCTCTATTTCTCTCTCTCCTCCTGTCTTGTTCTCTTTCCTCTCCTCTCTCTGCCTCCCTCTTTCCTGTCATGCCATTCTGCATACTCCCTCTAATCGACCTTTCTGTCTGTCTGTCTGTCTCTCTCTCTCTCTTTCCTCTTTCTTCTCTTCACTCACTTCTCCTCTACTCCTTCCCTTCTCTCTCCTTCCTCGTCCTTCCACCCCCTTTCTCTGCCAGTTCCTGCATACTCGATTCTCCTGTTTTCTTCTCTCTCGGTGTCGCTCTCTTTTCTTCTCACCTTTACCTGCACCGGTCCTTCTCGTCTCTCTCTCTCTCTCTTCTCATCTCCGTCAGCGACTCTCCGGCTCCTCGCTCGTCTCTCTCCTCTCTCTCCCTGTTCTCCTCTCCTCTTCTCTTCGCTCATCTTATTGTAATTTGGAAGTTGTTTTCTTGTGTGTGTGTGTGTGTGTGTGTGTGTGTGTGTGTGTGTGTTGTGAAATTTTGACCGTCTTATTTTTGGATTGCTCTTTGTATTTCAGTCTAGTATGTCTTTTCACTATTCAGAGAGTTCATTAAATTTTGAACCCCCACGTAATGTAGGTCATT
>JADBJO010003410.1:240000-242500 GCA_016801955.1 Conus betulinus
TGCGCTTCTGATGATAAGTGTTTCAAATTTCCTCGTCATAGTGTTTGCGTCTGTAGTATTGTGTTAGATCGTGACGGGGTTCCTTTTAGTGCTGATAACATTCCTTATCAAATAGGGGGACCTTTTCTTTCT
Organism: Conus betulinus; assembly: GCA_016801955.1. Classification (NCBI taxonomy): domain Eukaryota; kingdom Metazoa; phylum Mollusca; class Gastropoda; order Neogastropoda; family Conidae; genus Conus; species Conus betulinus. The sequence goes on from JADBJO010003410.1 coordinate 240,133, forward strand.
GGTTTGCCCATAATAATTCTCTTTCTCAGACATGAACTAGCATCGATTAATGACTCATTAAACTCTTTCAAAACCGCTTCTTTGACATCACGTCAACAATTGAGACGTTCCTTTTGAGAACGTTTTCAACTTTTTCCCCCCTAAACTCAATAGCTAACAATTTGTCTGTCAATTTATCATTTGTTTCTTGGTCGCAGACGATTTTTGTTCAAACTTAAACGTACTACATGCTGCATTTTGTTGATCAGCTACGCTGACATTAGCACTGAATAAAACTTCTACTGGCATGTGTTTTAGATTCTATTCTTGGCAAACTGTTCAAGGACAAAAAGCATTTCAACACAAGAATCTAGATACAAGACACAATGGCATACTCAGCAATAGTGCGTTATGTTTGTGAAACGTAAGTAAAGTGGCTAAAGTCAACATCACCTTGAAGGGCAACCATTAAGGATCACCAAACCAAAAGCATTGCAAAACATTTAACATTAAAACAGCTATTTGCCAAAACCGTAATGGCTGTCAATCCTTTGAGGTGCGCAAAACAACAGTCCGTCCCTCTCTCTCTCTCTCGCCCATCAACTCTCTCTCTCCTCTCTCTCTCTCTCTCTCTCTACTTATGTGTGTGCGCGCTTGGGTGTGTGCATGCGTGTGTGTGTGTGTGTGTGTGTGTGTGTGTGTGTGTGTGCGTTGCGCGCGCGCGCGTGTGTATGTGTGTGTGTACGTGCGTGCGTGTCTCTGCGTGTGTGTGTGTGTGTGTGTGTGTGTGTGTGTGTGTGTGTGTGTGTGTGTGTGTGTGTGTGTGTGTGTGTGTGCACGCGCGCGCGCGCGCGCGCGTGTGTGTTTTTCTTGATTTATAATTCAATTGTTCTAATGAAATCCACAGAAGACGGTACCCCCACTTCACTCATGCTTGTTTGGTTTCTTCTTCTTCGTTTGGTCTGTCCACAGAGTTACGCAAAAACACAAATTTCATATGACCAAACTCTCTCTCTCTCTCTCTCTCTCTCTCTCCTCTCTCTCTCTCTCTCTCTGTCTCTCTGTCTCTCTCTCTCTATCTCTGTCTCTGTCTCTCTGCCTCTGTCTGTCTGTCTATCTGTCTGTCTGTCTGTCTCTCTCTCTCTCACTCACACACACACACAGACAAACACACTCACACACACAGACACAGACACACAGGCACACAGACACAGACACAGACACCAGACACACAGACACACAGACCACACACACACACACACACACACACACACACACACACCACACACACACACACACACACACACACACACACACACACACACACACACACAGAGTGTTGCCAGTTCATTCAACCTCGACTATTGACAATGTCAAATGAGAACAGTAGGTCACCCGCCTGTTCTCGAACGTGAGAGTCTATACATTCAATTCATGGGATGGATGTGGGGTGCAGGTGGAGGAGTGGGGGTGGGCGAGATAGACTTGTTAAAAGTATTCATTATAAAAACAAGACCAAGGCCTGTCACGTATCACGTTACGCCTCTACACACCCACCCTCGTCTCCCACTCCCACTCCTCCCCTCACCCCCAACCTACCCCATCCCCTTTTGCCCTACCAGCACGGCCAACTCACCACTCACCACCCCTCGTATTTTTGTATTAAGAGAGAGAGAGAGAGAGAGAGAGAGAGAGAGAGAGAGAGAGAGAGAGAGAGAGATTAGCATACACACACATAGACGGACGCACGCGTGCAATGTCATAGTATGAAGGAAAAATACACGCCACAAGCGCGTGTGCGCATGCGCGTGTGCGCATGCGCGCGTGCCGCATGCGCGCGCACACACACACCACACAACACTCACACACACACACACACACACACACACACACACACACACACACACCACACACGCACACACACACACACGTACGTGATCGCATCCATTCTCTTACATACACATATGGAAGCACACATGTACACACACACACACACACACACACACACACACACACACACACACACACACACACACACACGAACCGTTAAGACTGCCGAAAACGTCAAGAGAGAAAAAAAAAAGGAAGAGATTAAACCCCGCCCACGATGAAGGGTATGCCCTTATAAGGGAATAGAATATAACGTTGCGTGCTTGACGTATTGTGAAGTAGTTTGCACCTCCCAAACTGTGACTTTCTTTTTCTCCTTTTTTTCTTTTTCCCCCCCTCCCCCCCCCCCCCCCCCCCCCCCCAGCCCTCCCTCCCCCTAACTGCATGCATGAATAATGTCACGCTGTAACTCAGAGGTCATTTTCTTTTTCAAAAGGACGCTTCAGCTCCGTCGGTTAAATCCGGTTAGAAGTGGCGACGACGGGATATGAAACAAAAC
>JADBJO010003411.1:0-2500 GCA_016801955.1 Conus betulinus
TCATGCAGCAACATCAGTGTGAAATGATGCACATCATGCAGCAACATCAGTGTGAAATGATGTGTGAAATGATGCACATCATGCAGCAACATCAGTGTGAAATGATGCACATCATGCAGCAGCAGCACATCATCAGTGTGTGAAATGTGAAATGCTGCACATCATGCAGCAACATCAGTGTGAAATGATGCACATCACGCAGCAACATCAGTGTGAAATGATGCACATCATGCAGCAACATCAGCAACATCAGTGTGAAATGATGCACATCATGCAGCAACATCAGTGTGAAATGATGCACATCATGCAGCAACATCAGTGTGAAATGATGCACATGATGCAGCAACATCAGTGTGAAATGATGCACATCATGCAGCAACATCAGTGTGAAATGATGCACATGATGCAGCAACATCAGTGTGAAATGATGCACATGATGCACATGATGCAGCAACATCAGTGTGAATTGATGCGCATCACGCAGCAACAGCAACAGTGTGAAATGACGCACATCATGCAGCTGAGTCAACACGGGAGCAAAACTGGACTTTATGATCTGTCTGTGTGTCTGTCGGTCTGTCGGTCGGTCGGTCGGTCTATTTGTCTGTCTGTCTGCCTGTCTGTCTGTCTGTAACGCATTTAATTATCTGTCTATCTAACCATTTATATCTATGTATGTATGTATGTATGTATGTATGTATGTATGTACGTACATACGTATCTATCTATCTATATCTATCTATCTATCTATCTATCTATCTATCTATCTATCTATCTATCTATCTGTTAAACATCTATCTATCTATATATCTATCCGTCCGTCTGCCCGCCCGTTTATTCGTCCGGCCGGCGGCCCGTACATTTATCTGTCTATCTATCTATCTGTCTATCTGTCTATCTATCTATCTATCTGTCTGTCTATCTGTCTGTCTATCTATCTATCTATCTATCTATCTATCTGTCTGTCTGTCTGTCTGTCTGTCTGGTCTATCTATCTATCTATCTATCTATCTATCTGTCTGTCTGTCTGTCTGTCTGTCTGTCTATCTATCTATCTGTCTGTCTGTCTGTCTGTCTATCTATCTATCTATCTATCTATGTGTTAAGTGGTTTATATAGTTATTTCTTTAGATATGAGGTGGTGGATCAGCTGTGACATAAGCATGTGCGCGGGTGTGTATGTCTGTCGCACTACCAAAAAGGAGAAAGATTGAAATTCCCATTTTGGTGTGACACACGCATGTTTTATTGTTTGAAAGTATCTTTAATTTTCAGTGTCACGTTTATAACTACAAATATGTATGTCTTAACTTTTAGGGCATGACGTTCCATTAACGGGTTATATATAGATAGTGAGGTCTGCTGATAGATTGAAAGATAGAGTTTGAGGTCTGGTTGAAGGTGAAAGTTTGTCTGGCTGAAGGTGATAGTTTGAGGTCTGGTTGAAGGTAATAGCTTATGGTCTGGTTGAAGGTGATAGTTTGTCTGGTTGAAGGTGAAAGTCTGAGGTCTGGTTGAAGTGATAGTTTGTCTGGTTGAAGCTGATAGTTTGAGATATGGTAGAAGATGATAGCTTGTCTGGTTGAGGATAAGAGTTTGTCTGGTTGAAGGTGAGAGTTTGAGGTGTAGCTGAAGGTGATAGTTTGTCTGGTTGAAGGTGAGAGTTTGTCTGGTTGAAGGTTAGAGTTTGAAGTCTTGTTGAATGTTATAGTCTGACTGAAGTTGATTGTTGTGGATTGAAGGTGATAGTTTGACGTCTTGGGGAAGGTGATAATTTGAGGTCGGATCGAAAGTGATCGTTTGTTTGGGAGAGAGAGAGAGAGAGAGAGGAGAGAGAGAGAGAGAGAGAGAGAGAGAGAGAGAGAGAGAGAGAGAGAGAGAGTTTGTCACTTTTTGAGCAATTATTCTTGTACATTTCGAAGGTGCGAGTTTGAGAGAAAACCACACGTGCCATAATGTTTTGTTTATCACAGTACGTGCAATTAGTTTATTTACACAGTTCTTTATTTTTTTTAGATCACAATGTTATTTTGCAGAACTGCAATCTTAAGTCTCAAATCAAACAAGCGCACAAACAAACACACAAAACAAGCTCAATCAACTTGAAAATGCGTCGTCTAAAGACATCAAACCTGATTGCCAGGATCTTGGAAACTTTCACACGCACACACACAAAAAGTTTTCCTTTATTTTTTAATATATTTTTTTCATGTATTTCTTTCTGTTTATTTATTCTTATTTCTGTCTCTTTTTCTTTGGGGGTGGGGGTGGGGTGGGGGGCGAAGACAGAAATATCATTTTATATACTTCTTGCACCATGCACAATTTTGTGAGAAATGAACCTCCAGATTTGAGCTGAGCGGGAATAAGTTGTGTGTGTGTGTGTGTGTGTGTGTGTGTGTGTGTGTGTGTGTGTGTGTGTGTGTGTGTGTGTGTGTTAATACTAAGGTGTGGTTATCAGAGAATAAAAATTGAATTAATAAAACAGTTGACATGGTTT
>JADBJO010003411.1:10000-15000 GCA_016801955.1 Conus betulinus
CGACTGCTAAACAACAGAAGCAGAGCAGGAAACTCGATGGGCAGAATATTACAGTGAGACACTGAATAGACCACCACCTCTTAGAGAAGCCGACATTCCAGATGCGGAAGATGACCTTGACATCAATGCTGAGCCACCAACAAAAGAAGAAATCGTGACTGCCGTTAAAGCTCTAAAAAACGGAAAAGCCCCTGGACAAGAGAAACCTCAGTGCTGAAGTGTTCAAAGCAGATCCAGATCTTGCGGCCCAAATACTTCTGCCACTCTTTATAACTATATGGGAAGAAAAGAAGATACCAAATGATTGGTCAGAGGGAATAATTGTGAAGATCCCCAAGAAAGGAACACTTAAAGATTGCAACAACTGGCGTGGAATCACCCTCCTGTCAATTCCAAGCAAGATCCTTGCAAAGATCATCATTCAGCAAATATCAGATGCAGTGGATAAACAACTGAGAAAAGAACAAGCAGGATTTCGAAAAGGAAGAGGATGCACTAACCAGATATTTGTACTGCGTAACATAATTGAGCAGTGCACAGAGTGGCAGAGACAACTGTACATCAACTTTGTGGATTTTGAGAAAGCCTTTGATAGCATCCACAGAGACAGCTTATGGCGCATACTACGAAATGTATGGGATACCGCAGCAGATAGTCCTTCTCATCAAAAGCTTCTATGACAACTTCACATGCAGAGTCGGAAACAGTGATCACAGTTTTGAAGTGAAAACAGGAGTGAGACAAGGCTGTGTGATGTCAGCAATGCTATTTAATCTTGCCATAGATTGGGTGATGCATCGAACAAACTGAAGACCAGACAAGAGGCATACAATGGACACTCTTCTCAGCCTTAGAAGACCTTGACTTTGCTGATGATCTGGCATTGGTCTCTCACACTCACCAACACATGCAGGAAAAGACATCCTGCCTCAGCAGCTTTGCACAACAGATTGGACTAAAGATCAGTCAAAGGAAAACAGAGGTAATGACCTGAATGTCCCAAACCCCTCATCAATTCAAGTGAATGGAGAAACCCTCCCTACAACTGAGAAATTCACCTACCTGGGCAGCATTGTCAGACACGACGGAGGAGCAGGCAAATGACATCAAGAACCGTCTAAACAAAGCCAGAAATGTTTTCAGAATGCTAAACAATGTATGGAGGTCCCAACAATACAGCATCAAAACCAAGCTCAAACTATATCAGAGCTGCATTATTTTCTACCCTTCTGTATGGCTCAGAATGCTGGAGAATGACAGAGAGTGACCTAAATAAGCTATCAGTCTTCCACACAAAGAACCTTAGAAGAATATTAAGAATTTTCTGGCCAAAACACCATCTCAAATGAAGAACTACTCTCCCAATGCCATCAAGAAAGCATGAAAACAATTCTCAGGAAAACGCGATGGAGGTGGATAGGGCACATACTTAGGAAAGAGCCAGACAACATCACTCGTGTCGCCCTCCATTGGACGCCTGAAGGAAGGAGGAAGAGGGGGGAGACCCAAAAAAACCTGGCGGCGAACTGTAGAGGGAGAGCTGAAGACCCTGAACACACATGGGGTACCATCCAGAGGTTGGCCCAGAACAGACGAGAATGGGGGACCTTTGTTGCTGCCCTACATGCCACCAGGCATAATGGGCAGTAAGTAAGTAAGTAATAGTAATTCACAGTGGTATCAATGAGTTAAAATCGCAGGACGCAGAAACAGTCAGTAAAGATTTCACAAAAGCAGTCAAACAAATCAAGGTGAAACACCCATCATCACATATTGTTGTGAGTCAGGCAACTGCAGTAGAAGATGCTGAATTGGATGCTAAACGTGAATTGTTCAATGCCCTTGTAAGAACAGAACTGCTGGCTGACAAAAATATTTCTTTCGTACCACACAATAACTTCTGTGACTACGGGAGAGATGGGATGCATCCAACCACCAGGGGATCATCGACCCTGGCAGCTAACCTTGGCCGGCATCTACGAGATCTCCTTTGGGAAAAGCCGAAGAAGCCATCTCGCCGCCTGCCTCCCCATCCAGGGCGTTGGGGTCCACAGATGCTGTATCAGGACGAGAGGGGACCTTGGTGGAACCCCTATGAAATGCTCTGAATGTTCGGGAGCATCTCCCTCAAGTCTCTATATTGACTGAAATCTAGTCATGTAGCGGAGCCCAGTTATATACCTCCACCTCACTTGTTAACGTGACAATTTGAATTTATTACTGAAGACTATTTAGTTTTATTTTTGCATTTCTGTTTCATAATTCTTGTTTTAAGTCTTATGGGTATCGTGCAGGTCCTTACCTGCTAATACGTTAGAAAGGAATTTCTCAGTCACTTCACTTATTATATATATCTTTATTATGACAACAAAAAAGAGACCAACTATTAAGTTTCTCCAATGGAACTGTCGCTCCATAACAAGAAATGAATCATACTTGAATCAGTATCTTGGGATAAATAAGTTTCATGTATTATTATTACAATCACTAAATGTCAACAGTGATAATCTACCACATTTACCAGGATTCTATCACCCCCAGTTTACGAACAATGTGTGGGACCGAATCCAAACAGCTATCTATGTGCGTGAAGGCCTGGATTTTTGTGAAAGAACTTCACCAGTATCCATAACATCCCTTCTGCTTCATGCTGTGCAGCAATGGTTAAATTTACTTCTTCTTTGATATTGAACATTGCCTCAGTTTACCTTCCAAAAGGACCTGATGATGCGAATACAGAATGGCTAAAACAGTTCCAAGACCAAAGAGACAAAATGGGTTATTGGAGGAGATTTTTAACGCGCACATGCTCCTTTTTGGGACCATGGCTGCTCTTATGTTACAAGTAATAGATTATTAGATAACATAGCTGATTCTAATCTATATTTGCTAAATAATGGAAGTATTACTCGCATTCCAGATATAGCAACCCATAACCCCTCAGCCATTGATTTAACCTTTATATCTCCGTCACTTGTAGTAAACTCAATGTGGGAAACAGGAGACAATCCACTGGGATCGGATCATATTCCAATAATAATATCATTTGAATAAACATATTAGAACAGGAAATCTCAGAAGACATTATTCCAAAATATATTTACAAAAATACAGATTGGTCACTTTTTCAAATCAATCTTAACAACACAGACATAGTGTTTCTCAGCTAATGAAAACGTAGATGACCAATACACTGCATTTTGTAAATATATTTTAGCAGCAGCGGACAAGTCGATCCCAAAGATAAAAAACACAAAGTCAAAGAAACATAATGGAAATATATGGTGGAATACAAAATGTGAAACAGCCAATAAAAAGAAAAAAGAAAGATTCAAGATTTATTGTAAAAAAGAGATCAGCAAGTAACCATAAAGAAATGAAAAAGGCAGATAAAGAAAGTGTAGATGTCATAGATGATGCAAAGTTGCAGCATTGGAATGAATTTTGTAACTCTGAAGTTAAAAATCATAAAGATATTGGTAAAGTGTGGGAGGAACTGAAAGCTATGAAAAATGGATTAACATCGCCACAGTACCCTATAACAATAGATAACAACAGTCTTCCTAGTGCTGATGAGAAAGCAGAAGCCTTTGTAAACATGTTTGCTAAGGTAAGCCGCTCTGAAGGTCTAACAAGAACGGACCAAATATACAGAGAGAAAGAAGAAGGTATTAAAGCACAGGATGAATCTACAGCAGACAATAGTAACAATATCAATGCTCCTATAACTATCCAAGAAGTAAAAGAAGCCATTAGATCCATACCATTAAGAAAATCATCTATTGGTTTAGATGCAATATCTAATCAAATGTTAAGAAATTTGCCCGGAAATTTTTGTAGAGTTTCTCATAAATTATTTAGTACATGTTGGAGCAATGGTGTTATGCCAAAAATATGGAAACAGTCGATCGTTGTTCCAATTCATAAGCAAGGAAAATGTACAAAGGATCCTAAGAATTATAGACCCATTGCATTAACCTCACATGTATGTAAACTTTCAGAAAAAAATTGTTTTGAATAGACTTGTACATTACTGCGAAAAATATAACATCATACCAATCAATCAAGCTGGTTTCCAGAAAGGTCGATCCACTACAGAAATTTTAGTGAAATTATCAACAAATATAAAGAAACAGTTTGCTAGACGAAAAATGTGTTCTTGCTACCTTTTTCGACATAAATAAGGCTTACGATCAAGTGTGGCATTTACAGCTATTGAACAAACTTAAAAACATTGGTTTGACAGGAAATATATACACAACTATGTCAGATGTTTTCTTAAGGATAGGGTAATAAGAACAAGAGTAGGAAAAACATATTCCACAAGTAGAACACTTTCAATGGGAATCCCTCAAGGGTCAGTATTAGCGCCACTTCTCTTCTCGTTATTAATGCATGATCTGCCAAACAAATTATCAAAAAATGTTGTTCTTGTCCAATATGCAGACGATTTATGCATGTGGATGGATGTAACGTTAAAAAAAGAAAACTTCTCAACGAGATATAAAAATTCGTCAAAAAGATCTATCAGGGAGAACTAAACAAGATTGTGGATTATATGAAGATAAATGGATTAAGTCTGTCAACCGAAAAAACAAATATGATTTTTTAACAGTGGATCTAACCCAGAAAGTATGCCCTGTTTTCACATTGGATGATACTCCTCTTAAGTACGTAACAGAGATTAAATTTCTAGGAGTTTATTTACATCTAAATTATCATGGAACTTTCATATCGAATATTTATTAACAAAAGCGAGAAAAACATTAAACTTCTGAAAATTATTTCTAAAAAAAGTGGGGGCAAGATCCAGCTACTTTGATTACTCTATGTAAATCTTTAATGAGATCAAAAATAACTTATGCCCAAGAAATATTCTTCAATGCGCCTAAATATCTATTACAAAAACTGCAAAGTATTGAATGTAAGGCATTGAAATTAGCCCTTGGACTTCCTGTGCACGCATCATCGTCACGTACATATTATGAAGCCCAGGTACT
>JADBJO010003411.1:20000-37500 GCA_016801955.1 Conus betulinus
GGGTAGTGCCGACTGAAGAGCTGTCAGCTGGCGCTTCATTCAGTCGTTTCCCGTGTCACCCAGTCAATATCATTCAATATTGTTCACTCAGTTTCCTTACTTCCTTCATTCTTTCCATGTGCTGACTTACTGCGGAGCATGAACAGTTGTCTGGCCCTTTTGGCTGGGACTTCGTAGGATAACCCTCCCCCTCCCTCCCTCCCTCTCTCCCATACATCCCACACGCATATTGGTATCGTGTGTAGAGAACATTCTCCAAAACCTGTCATCAGGAAATCAACTTTTATCTTCCTCAGCCGGATATGCCTACAACAATCTCGCTCCCCATTCATTAGCATTATTCATTCTTTTGCCAGGGCTTTGTCTTGATGGCCACATTCTCTCAGGCGGCTGGCTAACACGCCTTCAAGACAGAATTGTTCGGGCTATCAAAGCTCACTTTCACACATTCAGGATAATGTCCAACTGACAAGGCCCTGGCTGAAAAGTGCGAGTGTGTTACCTGTGTGGAAGGTCATAGAACTCCACAGCTAGCCACTCTGCACTTTCGTTCCTTGGCTTTATGGGGACTTCTGGGGACCATGCACTGCAGACTTTTCACCATGTGCCCCCTACCTGCGTTGACTGTGCCAAGGCCTAAAGCCTGGCCATTGTGCTACAACCTCAGTCCGTTGTCTGACATTATGCTATGTCCTCAGTCTGTTGTGTTACATTATGCTATGTCCTCAGTCTGTTAATTGTCTTACATAATCCTATGTCCTCGGTCCACTATCTTACATTATGCTATGTCCTCAGTCTGTTGTCTTACATTATGCTATGTCCTCAGTCCGTTGTCTTACATTATACTATGTCCTCAGTCCACTATCTTACATTATGTTATGTGCTCAGTCCGTTGTCTTACATTATGCTGTGTCCTCAGTCCGTTGTCTTACATTATGCTATGTCCTCAGTCTATTAATTGTCTTACATTATACTATGTCCTCAGTCCCTTGTCTTACATTATGCTACGTCCTCAAAGTCCACTGTCTTACATTATGCTATGTCCTCAATCCACTGTCATCTTCTCCCATCTTCTCCCCTCAACCGTTCCCTGGAGTATTGTTTCAGCAAGGCCGTTGGATCTAGTCACGTGGCGGCACTACAGCCTTTTTTCTGTGTTTACCTAGTGTCTGCAGATCTTCATACGTTCCAATGTGCTGCTTGATGTGCTGGCCCACATGTTCTTTGGTGACATGATCAGCACATCTGATGTTGAGTATCTTGATATAACACCTCATTTCCATAACTAGAGAGAAACATACGCTTGAAAGTGCGAGTGGATCCACAGCCGCGTTGTCTACAACTGCTGAACCTACCAGCTGGGACCAATCCTGCACCACCCTCGGAAGCCTGCGCTGAGTTCAAATAGTGTGCAGGCACGCACAGGGCATCCCCTAAAGACATCAAGGGACATCATTGCTCCTTGGTGTATGCCATGGTGTGATGGTTGCTGGAGGAGACACGACAGAACCTCAAGGGAAGCGTCCCCATGGGTGAACCAGCCTGTACTTCATGACTGCAGAGCCCACCAGTGAAAGACGCCACAGCCACGCAGCTGCCGTGGGCATCCTACAGCCCGGCTCGATGCTGTTCCATGACTGGGATTGAATGTTCCTGACCCACTGTAGAGGTTTATTTTTTACAGAACAACGGAACATAGAAACGTGTACAGTAGCTTGACCTTGTTTCATGCAGATGTTACTGTCTCGCCACACAAACTTCAGTCTTTGATGCTCTTAAGAAAACTGCAGGTTCGAATCCCCCATTGCTACTGATGGATCTCAGGTAAGTGAATAGTTGAACAGTTCACGACTTCTGTCTAAGGACAGTTACATCAACAGCGATGATGGCGTTGTGGCTGGCCTTTGCCTTGATGTTCTCAGCCTGGTGTCCCAGGCCTCTTTCTTGCTGATGTTTCATCCAGGCCTTTAACAAGCTTGTTCCCTGTCTGCCGGGATGATGATGTTATACACTGAGTGAAGGTTTGCCATGATTCTGTCTCCAGTGCTTACTAGGTTGACATTAACTTCACGTGCATCAGTCTTAAAGTGTTCCAGGAATGTAATGAGAATATGGGAGATAAAAAAGCCCTGATAAACTTGAACTAAGTATAGAAGCCCTCTCTAGTTTTGCCCTGTGAAAGAATCACATGAGTATCTTTGGAGCATAGGCGCTAACTGGTGTTAATCAGCTTTTGCCCTGTGGTACATTTCTTGATCGTGGATCATCATGCCTTCTGCTGGTTCAGTTCATTTTGCTTCCAGTTCAGCCAACCACAAACTACTACAACAGGGAGGTACCAGACTTTGTCATTCGCCTTGAAGTGTGGTAGAACCCACCCTTCTGGTTTTGGAGCTGTGTTGAATTAAAGGGTGCGCTTGGTAAAGATCTGTTCAATAGTTCTACAGCCACAAGAGACTCCTGTCTGTTCTTCTGTAGTGAGTACTGGGCGTGGCTGTAACATATTCCAGTGGTTAAGTGCTGCCTTAGGTGATCAAAGCGACAGTCCAGTAATTCTGACAATGTTGGAGATTTCCTGTCTTGGAAAGGGTGGCGATTGGTAATTTAGCTGTACAGTGAACCACTCTGTATGCTGAATTTGGTCGTAGACGACAGTTAGGGCATCAACTACTACATATCCGCCATGTTTTAGGAGCTCTGTGGCGATTTGTCTATGCCTGACACCTTACGATAATTCAGCGACTTCACTGACGCTATGATGTCTTCACGGTGTGTTGGAAAGTCATCATCGTGTGATGAATGCTGTGCTATTAGCACACTTGGACGTCTGTTGGTCGCTTGTTGTACAGCGTAGAGCAATATTCAGTCCACCTTTTACACAAAAACGTTCTTCTTTGTGAGACAGCATCGTTGTCTTCAATGATGGTGATTTCATTTTGCTTCTGTTTAGTCAAGAACTTTGGTTGTATTGATTGATCTTAGTGTCGCCACAGTGTTGTTAGGTAAAGGCTCCTTCACGGTCTTAAGTGTCCTTGACCAATCCTCATGTTTATCGCACCATGTCTCTCCTTTTCTTACTCTTCTTGTGCGAATCTTAAATAAATGTCAGCGAATCGCCCAGAGAAACGTGGACAAACGAGTCACAAGACAAACCACATCGCGTTTCGACCTCTTAGGTCTTCTTCAGGTGCAACAAAACATGAAACAAAGATGTAGCCACTACTAAGGGTCAGCTTCTGGAAACGTCCTTCTTTTGGCCCTGTTGATGCCAGTTCTTCACGTGAATATAGTTCAGATGGCTGTAATGGCTGCTCTGCGGGGAATGCTACGCACGTTGTTGGGATAGGTATGCCACTGACAGAGTTAGCAAGAACCAGGTCTTTATCACCACCAGATTCTAGCGGTTGTAGTCCCATCTCATCGGCATTTCATTACAGGAGGGACCGCTGAAATTCTTCCAGGCTTATTGAAATCTGTCGTTCCTCGCGTGAGATCGTGTCGCTACTGTGGAAATCTGTCGCTCCCTCGCGTGAGATCGTGTCGCTACTGTGGAAATCTGTCGCTCCTCGCGTGAGATCGTGTCGCTACTGTGGAAATCTGTCGTTCCTCGCGTGAGATCGTGTCGCTACTGTGGAAATCTGTCGTTCACCTTATAGAAGTCTAAGGTTTGGTCTCAATGGAACCAAACTTGGTGAGTCCATAGCTTTTGCCACGGAGGGCCTTATGGGCGCTCTATTGAAAACCCCCGGAATCATCTAGGGGCGATGCTGCCTCGACATTATCATGTGCCACGTCCACAGTTTTGATCCGATTGGCACCAAACTTGGTGAGTTGATGGGTTATGCTACAGAGGAGGTCATGGGCGTTTTGGAAGTAAAAAGATCCTGACGCTGATGTTCTACTCGGGTCAGTGGTGTCTGTCTGTCCCGTTGCACCTTATAGAAATCTACAGTTTTGGTCTGAATGGTACCATGCTTGGTCATTAATGGATTATGCTACAGAGGAGTTTGTACAACGACGGTGCTAATTAGACAGTTAAGGTGTGCCACACTTGAGATAGAAGTTGCAGCACAGGCTTCTAGTCTCACCCAGTCACATAATGCTGACACCGGGCCAACCAGACCTAGCACTTACCCCATAATGCCAGACGCCAGATGGGCAGCCACTAGAATGCCAATTTTAAAGTCTTAGGTATGGCTCGGCCCGGGGATCAAACCACCGACCTCTCAACCACGAGACGGACGCCTTATCCGTCAGTCAGGCCACCGCGGGAGAGAGAGAGAGAGAGAGAGAGAGAGAGAGAGAGAGAGTAGGAGTGAAAGGGCGAGCGAAAGATACGGATGGTTTTTATTGTCTGTCGGTATTTCGATTCCTTCTTTGTAGTAGTAAAGATAAAAAAGAATCGGTCTCTTTGTCCAACTGACGCTCAATATCTAAACATGCTTCTCTTAATGTGTTATTTCTGTATATCTTCAAAGAAAAAAGCGGCACACCGAAAGTTTTCTTTTAGTGTTAAAAGCACCGACAAAAGTGCTAAAAATTGCAACATTTTAAAGAGTAAAAGCGTGCAGTCACGTAGACAGGATGCTATTGAATCTAGCTTATTTCTTCTTCTGGATTGACCGATTTCATCACAGGAGGCGGGGCATGTTACGTCAAATCAACGTAAAAATAATTCATTTGTGGCATGCAGTAAGTCTATTGTTCAGTTTTCACTTCAAGATGACCGAGTACGTTTATGGTGGCTTTAACGACAAAACTTACCATAATCTTGTGTATTATATTGAGAATAAAGTGTTTTTCCGAAATTTGGCGAAAAGGTAAAGCAAAAGAACGCCAAGATGCTCTACGCAGGAAAAGTAAAGCTTTTGTTGTAAAGGACAATTGGTTGTTTTACGTGGGTAAAGAAGGCACAAGAGAGGTTGCAAGAAAAGGTGATGAACTTGGAATTCTGAAAAGGGTGCACGACACGGATCATATGGGCGTCAATGCTACACACGAACGAGTGAAATCAGCATATTATTGGAACAATATGTCTGAGGACATGAAACAATTGTCAAAGCTTGTGAAAAGTGTCAGAAAAGTGCAAGATTTGAAACACAAAATGCTCCACTACGGCCAGTTCGACCTCCTCAACGTCCTTTCCGTATGTGGGGTATGGACTTAACCAAACTGCCCAGGGGTGACGATGGTTTGGAGTACCTTCTTGTGGCTGTCGATTACCTAACCAAATATGTGGAAGCTGCTCCCCTAAAACAAAGGAAGCGCGTGGAATCGTCGATTTTTTTCGATGAAATGTGCAGCCGTTGGGGCTTTTCCTGCAATTGTAATCACGGACCAAGGCAAGGAGTTTTGCAACAAGACTTTTGACGACTACTGCAACGGTCATGGCATCAACCACGAGACATCCACCACATACCACCCTCAGGTGACTCTCTCTCTCTCTCTCTCTCTCTCTCTCTCTCTCTCTCTCTCTCTCTCTCTCTCTCTCTCTTTTTTCTCTCTTTAAAAATTTGTCCATTTGTTCCTCTCTCTCTCTCTCTCTCTCTCTCTCTCTCTCTCTCTCTCTCTCTCTATAAGCCTATCAACGTCTTCTATTTCTCTCTCTTTATAGTAACGACTGTTCTCTCTATATACCTGTTTGTTATATCTCTCTCTCTCTGTCTGTCTGTCTGTCTGTCTGTCTCTCTCTCTCTCTCTCTCTCTCTCTCTCTCTCTCTCTCTCTCTCTCCTCTCTCTCTCTCTCTCTCTCTCTCTCTCTTACACAACTATCAGTCAGTTTGGCTATTTTTTGAATATTGGGTTTAACGTCATTTTCACCTTTCGGTATTTCGCGACGACTGGTCACATTATACTGACACCAGTGACCCAGTTCAGTTATGGGAGAATTATAAGGCCACACATTGACCAATCCGGGATTCGAACCAGAGACAATCAGGTTGCCAGCGCACGCTCTAACCGACTGAGCTATCCCGGCTCCTCATAACCACTGAGCACACCTATAGCCTTTTTAAAAGCCTGTATTCGGAGTTGGGACAGCGGAGCCGGGGATGAAGCTCAGTAGTGTAGAGCATCAGCCTGCGATTTCAACATGCGCTGGTTCGAATCTCACTTACGTCTCGTAAATAACGTGGTCTTTCCGCTGTCCATTTTAATACAGTTATGATTATGGTGGTTTCAGTATTGACCAAGAAATACTGGTTCGCTGGTGTCAGTTTAATGTGACCAACCGTTTTTAAGGGCCAAAAGCCACAGGACATTAATATTGCATTCCTCCCTTGGACAGCAGCAATGTTTTGCCTGTGTTGAGATTGCAAAGCTCAATAGATAAAAGCGTCTTAATCACCCCCCCCCCCCCCCCCCCCTCATTACGGATGTTTGCACGCACAAAAGGGACCTCGATATAAAGTCTCATCCGAAGAGTACAATGCACTATACCACTGCACCACCACGCCCTCTTTTGGATAATAACGCAGGCACAAACGCAAGCATGAACACACACGCTCTCATTCGCAGAAGGCACCAAAAATCTCTCAGGACTGAGAAATACAAACATCTTGTGATAATACTGCCTCTGTCAAAATCTATGATTGGGAGGCACTCTAATAATCTCCAGCTTTTTACTCCCACATGTCTATAATCCCAAATCTCTACAGTCTCACGGCTTTCTAGTCCCACGGCTCTATAGTCCAGAGTTTGAGAGATTATAGACTGTGGGGTGAAAGAGCTGTGGGACTATAGAGTTGTGGGGATATAGAGCGTTTGTGTAATTACAAATAGACTCTATAGTCACACATTGTTATTTTTTGTCAGCAGGTGTATTGTTTTCACTTTGGAACGCCCTTCTGTCTGTTCGTCCGTCCGTCAGACTTTTTACAATCGCCATCTCTTAAACGGCTGAACCGATTGTCACAAAATTTTGTACACATGATCCTGAGACGGTGATGGGGGTGATTATCGTGCATTCACGGTTGTTCTTGTTCGTTTTTTTTTTTTTTTTTTTTTTTTTTTTTTTTTTTTTTCCCAAGCAAAATCGGGATCTACTGTTTTTGGCTTTGTCCATCCGTCCGTATGTCCGTCCATCCGTACGGCCGCACCCCTTATTTCATATCATCGCATTTGGTCAATCGTAATCAAATTCAGTGTACGAGTTTCGAGAGACCTAATAATCTTTCGTTGCATCGTCTTGGTTTTTCTTTAAGGTTAAGGTCTCGCCGAGACGAGGTTTCGAACTCAAAACACAAAATCGTTGATATTTCACTCATTTCTGGACGTTTTCGAAATTTTTTTTTTTTTCAATAGATACCATGTCGAAATCGCTATTGTAGCAGTACATTGTATGGGGAATAGATTATATCCCAGCGGTGCGGCTTGGACAGTTACTTACACATCAGTGTGGGATTACAGAGTCAATCTGAAATGAAAAACGCTCTATAATCCCACAACTCTTTGTTCTTACATCTGATCCCACACTCTTTAATCCCACAATTCTATAGTCCCACAGCTCTACTTCCACAGCACCAAAAACATAGTGTGGATTATAGAGCTGTGGGATTATAGAGCTTTGGGACTATAGATATGCTACCCTATGATTATACCATATGTAACGGATACACATTTTTGTGGGTTTCTTTTTTCAGACAAACGGACTGACTGAGAGAATGAATGCTTGCGTCAAGAGTGGTCTGAGAAAACTGACAGAGCACAAAGGTGACTGGCCAAAATTTTTTAATCAAGTTCTGAGAGGGATGCGCTGGCACCCCCCGATGTCAACAAAATATTCACCATATGAGTTAGCATTTGGGTGTAAACCTCGCATCGATTGTTCGATTGAAGACGAAGACGAGTTGGACCTGGCAGCTGCGGAAATCCTTCAAGGAAACGACACACAGGACAAAAACAGCAGCTGCAGATTCCCAAGACTGCAAGGCTAGTTCTCAACAGCACATGCACCAGAGAGCACACGAAAACATTGAGGCCGAGCAACAAAAATATAAGAAACAGTATGATGAAAAACGCGAAAAACCATTATTCAAGGAGGGAGAGCGTGTCCTGTTGCAAAATTCGCGAAAAACGTTCTAGGAAAGGCGAGAGAGCTTGATCCCCACTTTTCAGGGCCATATGTCATTACAAGAATAACGAATGTGAACACTGCATATCTGGACGGTGTGAAGCGAGCTGTGTCAGTTTCGCGTTTGAAACATGTTGCAGAGGCAGGAGAAGCACCAAAGAAGAAGCACGTTGTGCGCCCAGAAGAAGTTCGATACCAATTCCGTGCACCTGATGAAAAGGAGATGAAAACGGTGGCGACGTTGCTGGGGATTTCTGAGGGCAGCTGGAAGAATAGTCCAAAGTTTGGAACACAGAAACAATTTTCATCTTTCTCGCCACCAAAGAGCACAAACACACTTACAAAACACAGGGCGACGGAAACTACCTGTTCCGTTCTTTCAGTTATTTCGTGACTGGAGATGAAACAAACAACCCAGCTCTAAGACGCGGAATCACGGAATACATGAAGTCTGATCCATCGGGAATCTCAGAGATGCATCCTCCAAGAAGAACCTGAACAGTACTTGTCGCGAGGTATGGACACACCAGCAACTCCAGGAAAGGCTTCGGGACTCTTTGGGGCACTGACCTCGAAATTTCAGCATTTGCAACTCTGTGCAAACGCACCGTGTTTGTGTGGAAAAGACCAACTCGACTCGAATGTTCCCGAGTACTGGGTTCCTTATAAACCTTTGTACCCCCCTGGAACCAGGAAAAAAACGAGAAACAAACAAAATATGTCCACAGGCATCTCATGCCCGCTACATTCCCCCCCCCCCCCCCCCCCCCCCCCCCCCATTTTGATGTTGTGCTGGACATTTAAACACGCTCGCCACAGTGCTTTTCGATGTTGTGCGGGACGTTTGAACACGCTCGTCACGGGCATTACGATATTGTGCTGGACGTTTGAACACGCTCGTCACGGGGCATTACGACGGACGTTTGAAACACGCTCGTCACGGGGCATTACGATATTGTGCTGGACGTTTGAACACGCTCGTCACGGGGCATTACGATATTGAACACGCTCGTCACGGGGGGCATTACGATATTGTGCTGGACGTTTGAACACGCTCACGGGGCATTACGATATTGCTGGACGTTTAAACACGCTCGTCGCTCGTCACGGCGCTTTCTGACAATGATCGCACCTGTATTAGAAACGTTCGTCTTTATATTTGCTAACATTTAGTCTTTTACTTTTATATGTCATTGCAGCCATTTATATTAGTTGTGTGTGCGCTTCATATTGATGTTCTTGAGATTTTTGCATCCTTATTGCGGATATTAATAGGACATAATATTTAAGGCTATCCTTAATATTTTTCGTTCGTTGATTCCACATTGTGAACATTTCGTTTCATACTGCACAATCTTTTTTTTTTCTCTTATTTTAAATATATTCTACGATTAACCATCGCTGCTCTCCATTTTCACTGAGTGAAACAATCATCAGCATTTGTGAAAGAAGACCCTGCAAAATCTGTCTACTTTATTTTCATGTTATTAGAAGTGTGGTTTTTGTGCTCATTCACATTCCATAGTAAAAGTCCGTGAAGAGCGGATAGTATTAATTATGTTCTCCTTATTAAAGAAAAAAAATGCTATATACGTGGCTTTAGCACACAAACTTCCTGGATTGGAAACTGTGAATGCTTACATCCCTTCGACATTTATGTAAAATGTCTATTTAATTTCATTTACATTTTATTTTAAAAGATTCTAATTGTTCCTTTGAATTTTTTTCAAACAACTTACATTGCATTCAATTTTCATCCCTTGGAGGGTAGCTTCTTTTCTTTTTATTAACTTTGACACAAGTACGTGATGGTTTCTCAAAGTGTTTTTTCTCATTGACACATGTCAGTAATTTTATTTGATATTAGTGATAATTGGGTTTCCTTCATCTAATTTACTTTGTAATTCTTTATAATTCCTAAAGAAAAGTTGCTTTTGTTTACGAATCTTTTATATTCACTTTAAATATCAATACTAGAAATGTGTTCGAACGAACGCGTAGATCTCCCTTTGTCAGTGCAAATCCCCCTCATTTTGAGCGACGCATTCACACAAAAATTCCCCTCATTTTGAGCGACGCACATACACACGAATTCCCCACACAAAAAGACCCCCCCCCCCCCCCCCCCCCCCCCCCCATTTTTGAGCAACGCACTTCCTAGAAAGGGGAGATCTACTAAAGTACTTTTTTTTTTTTTTTTTTCAGTACTTGTTTTTTTCTGTGAAAATAGCATGTCTACATTATAAAACATAACTTCGTTTGTTGTTGAGGACAAAATAAAGCGTCATGATAATACTATTTTTAGTGATTTTTTATGTGAATATATGTGAGGATATTCATCGATGAAGCCCGTCCAAACGCTCTTATCATCATATGTTGTTAAACACGTTTGACTGGGGGTGCTCAAATCGTTTAACGCTATGGATGGTAAACCGCCAACACTTGCTATGCGACTAAGACGGAAAAGTTAGTTCAAAACAAAACAAAACGAAACATCATTTGGAAAATATTCGTTACTGTTAGAATTATCATGGTTATTACGGCTATTATGGTCAAAGGGCATTTGACTCGTAAATAATAGTATTCTTTATATCATGATGATGTTCGTATCCCCCCCCCCCCCCACCCCCCCCCCCAACACCTTAACATTTAGGTTAATGTGGAACATATCACGGTCTTCGTCTCTTTCATCGTCATCGTTATTGTGTTCACTCTAACAGATATCATAATCCCTAGTAAAGCCATTATCAATTCTGTCTGTCTGTCTGTCTGTCTGTCTCTCTCTCTCTCTCTCTCTCTCTCTCTCTCTCTCTCTCTCTCTCTCTCTCTCTGTTGTGTTGTGTTGTGTTGTGTTGTGTTGTGTTGTGTTGTGTTGTGTTTTGTGTTGTGGCGTGTGTGCGTGCACGCGCGCGCGCGTGTGTGTGTGTGTGTGTGTGTGTGTGTGTGTGAAAGTGATTTTTTGTTGTTTGTTGTTTTCCGCGACGCTGACAATAGATCAACACAAAACAGCGGTAATCGTGAGGACAGTGTGTTTGGCCGGATGCATTCTGGCTGCTGAGAAAGCGACCCGGACACACAGAAAGGAAAGGCAGGATGTGACAGCTGTGCCATGACTCTCAAGTCATCTTAGTTCCTGATTCACGTCGTCTCTACACTACCCCCAAAGGCTCACAATTAGCAATGCTAACAGCAGTGCCTTCTACACACGCACACCACGGTTCCACAGTTCAATCGCACAGATCGTAGTTTGTAACTCAAGTTTGTCTACGACCCAAACACCAATTACGATAACAGACCATGCTTTATAGTTCTGTTTGTTTATAGCTCTCTGCAGATTACAGAGAAAATAGATATTAGTTCATGAATCATAATGTCTGTTGCTTCGATTTTCATGGGGACAGTAACAATGCTGAGATCATGACGGAGATAGATCGGTCATCATTTCAAAGCCCGAAACTGGAGAAAGACATCCTCAGATATCAGTCTTGAATCTGCACAGATTTTATCAAAGACAAGATTTGATCACTACACTTCAAAGACCAGTGAAACTAGACACTGCTGGAATCCTAGGGATATTGTTGGATTGATTGATCTTCCCAGATAGACAGAAAAGGGGATATAATGCGCTGAAGACAGGTTTAGCAGCTAGTGAGATATCTTGCTGCCTAGCCAGGGCGTAGAAGAATGGACACAGGTTGAGCAGCTAGCGAGATATCTTGCTGTCTAGCCAGGGCGTTGAAGAATGGACTGTCAGGGCTTTGAATAAACACAAAATCAGGATTTTGAATTTTGGCCTCACAGGACGTTGAATAGAAGCTCAGTCAGGGCTTTGGGTAATGGCTCGTTATAGCGTTGGATAATGGCTCGTCGGGGCTTTGAAAAAATGGCTCGTCGTCGTGGCTGTGAATAATGGCTAGCCGGGGCTTTGAATAATGGCTAGTCGGGGCTTTGAATAATAGCTAGTCACGACTATGAATAATGGCTAGTCAGGGCTTTGAATAATGGCTAGTCATGGATTTTGAATAATGGTTAGTGAGGACTTGAATAATGACCAGTCACAGCTTTGAAGAATGGCTAGTCAGGGTTTTGAATAAAGGCTAGTCAGGGTTTTGAATAAAGGCTAGTCAGGGTTTTGAATAAAGGCTAGTCAGGGTTTTGAATAAAGGCTAGTCAGGGCTTTAAATAAAGGCTAGTCAGGGCTTTGAATAAAGGCTAGTCAGGGTTTTGAATAAGGCTAGTCAGGGCTGTGAATAAAGGCTAGTCAGGGCTTTGAATAAGAGCTAGTCAGGGCTTTGAATAAAGGCTAGTAAGGGCTTTGAATAATGGTAAGTAAGGGCTTTGAATAATGACTAGTCACCGCTCTGAAGAATGGCTAGTCAGGGTTTTGAATAAAGGCTAGTCAGTGCTTTGAATATTGGCTAGTAAGGGCTTTGATATAACGGCTAGTAAGGTCTTTGAATAATGACTACTCACGGCTCTGAAGAATGGCTAGTCAGGGTTTTGAATAAAGGCTAGTCTGAGCTTTGAATATTGGCTGGTAAGGGCTTTGAATAATGGCTAGTCAGAGCTTTGAATATTGGCTAGGTAGGGCTTTGAATAACGGCTAATCATGGCTTAAGATGATGGCTAGCCAGTGATTTGAATAATGGTTAAACGGGGCTTTGAGCTGTAGCTACTTAGGGCTTTGAACAATACCTAGTCAGGGCTTTGAATAATGGCTAGTAAGGGCTTTGAATAATGGCTAGTAAGGGCTTTAATTAATAGCTATTCACGGCTATGAATAATGACTAGTCACTGCTTTGAGAGAGAAGGGTGAATGGAGAGCGTGAAGAGAAAGAGGTTTTTTGACTATCTGAAGGAAAGAAATGCTGGTAAAATCAAAAACAGGTGCCAAGCGACAGGACAACACTTAATTTGAGCAACGGGATCTCCTCACATATGTGACGCTTGTGAAGGTTTACCCTGCCTTGAACAAAGAACTAAAGCACTCTGACGCTTGTGAAGTTTTAGCCTGCCTTGAACAAAAAAACTAAAGCGCTCTTGACGCTTGTGAAGGTTTACCCGGCCTTGAACAAAGAACTAAAGAGCTGTTGACCTTGTGAAGTTTTACCCTTCATCTTCATCCGTATAGTGTCCTCAATCAACAGGCTGATTATTCTGACACTTGTGGGAAGGGGTAGGCGCAGAAAAAAAAAAAAAAGAAAAGCTTGTGACTACTGGTGGAGTTCACGAGCTCCCGATGTGAACACGCCGGGACACGCGGCTCCAACCACAGCCTCAGTCAGTGAATCTGTCACGGACGCCTTTTAAATTCTTTAGTTTACACATAAGGGATTGTTGCTGACAGGCAGTGTGTCAGATTTAGCTTGTGTGGAAGTTAGAGCACAGAGGTCATGCTCTCAAGCGTGTCGTGCGTGGGATTGCAGCATCCTCTGACTTGACCGTCCCCTTCAATTAGGGAAAAAAAAAAAAAAAAGCTGAACGTGAGGGGCACGCGAGGGCGAACGTGTGTACAGAAGATACGGCGCGTGTGTGAGTGTGCGTTGCCGCGCGGTTGTGTGGTGCGTGTGTGTGTGTGTGTGTGTGTGTGCGCGCGCGTGTGTGTGTGTGTGTGTGTAGGCGCGTGTGTGCGCGTGGGTGGGTTTCTTTCTTTTTTTTTTTTTTTTTTTTTTTCTTGTAGATACCTGGCCAGAGTTTCAGGCCGGATTGTGTTGCTCATGTTTTTCTGGCAAGTTGACATTCTCGGGATGTCCCTGGGTGGGACTGTAACTGTATTCAGACTTGTCACAATCTTGGGTTGGTCGATCTTGGGTTTTGATTAAGCACTCGGTTCGCTGGCAGCCGAGTGGTAAGGATCCCCATCCTTGGGTAGTGGGCCTCTTTTGTCTACTTCATCGTAGCGCTGCAGCGGGGGACCTAGCCGTTCGCTCGGCCGAAGGAAGCCGCTGGTCTTCTGTTGGGATCTCTATCCCTACCCACTGCTATCTCTCCATTGGGTCGTCCAGGACCTGAAGTTCCTTTCGGTGGGGACTGGTTGGTCGAGTCCCGTCTTCCGTCGAGACTGGGGGCTGGCCGGCACTTCCTTTTCTGACCACCCGCCGTTCTGGTAAGAATTATTTCGGTATATAGAGAAAGTATTTTGTTATCGTGAAACCACCCTTTTCGCAAGTGAAAGAGAAGAGGGAAAAAAAAAAAAAAGTTTTTTTTTAATTTAATCCATTTTCCATCTTGCTTGTAAAAGGGTGTGTAGTCGAGGCGTGTCAGCGAAGCGCTCTCGAATAGTTTTCCGCCCATTTGGAGTGTTCCGATTGTGATTTATGTACTCCGACTCTATTTCTGTTTTCCTTTACATCCAATTCCTGAGTGATTTCTGGGGTAAGGAGAAGCTCATTTCATGGTTGTAAAAAGAATTCCGTATCTTTTGTGGCACCAGGACTATAGGGTTGTCTTTGTGCTAGAATGGTTTTGGGGCGCTGCTGTTAACCAAGGAAGGATATATGGATGGTTGATTTCTGACAGCCCAGAAAGTCTTGCTGGATATGTTGGTGCCTGACTGGTTGGAATTTATTATTATTTTAAAATATTCGTAATTTAGAACACAGACATGCGAGATGGATGCGGACGTAAATAGGGTGTTCATCCGACTAATATTAAGTCGGAAACAGGGATCTCCCATCGCGACGCCCGCGTTGGCCCTGCTCCTTTCGTATTGTCTGTTCCTGTTCGTCCTGTCTGTCCTAATGTTTGATATATATATTTTTTTTTTAATGGATGAACGTATGAAAGGATGAACGAGAGTTCTTTATTTTAATTTTTTTTTGTGTGGGAAAATAAAGGGAGTTAATTTCTATTTCACACATAGAAAACAAAACTGGGGAAATCTTTTTCTAAAAATTAATTTAGATTTCAAATTATATTTTAACATAGAGACATTAAGTGATAATATAAATGGTTCGCACACACTGTTTTCATGTCTTTCTTCACTGCACCAACACATTTAGGCTTTATGTGGAGAACTTCTCTGAAAGACACTGATCTTCGCCGCAGGGCGGTTTTGGTTTTTTGTTCTTTTTTTTTGTTTTGGGACTTGGCGCATTCCAGCGCCTTCTACTAAGGCAGGTCGCTGGGAGGCTGGCCCGGTTACCGTGGCGACTGGCAGCTGAGTCAGCAGCGGCGACCTGAACCGGCTACGCAGCTGTCGGACTCAGGCACCGGGGAGCAGTCCTCCAAGGCATCTACTACCTGAACCGGCTACGCAGCTGTCGGACTCAGGCACCGGGGAGCAGCCCTCCAAGGCATCTACTGCGAGACGAGGGTCCTGGGCTCCCGTGACAGATGAGCTGAGTGACTTTAAGCTGTGGTGTAGAGAAGGCGTGGAAGCAGCTGTGTGCCAGCCAAGACAGTATGAATGGAGGACTATTTTGAAGGAATGGAGTGTGGAAGGCATTAGTGTGAAAGGGATTGAATCGTGTTGTTGTCCTGTGAATTAATGTGTAGGTGTGTTCCTTGCTTTTTCTTCTTTTACTTGGAGGCACATAGCGATTAGTGGGATTTAGGGCAAACAATAGGCGGGTGACCTGGGTTCTGGGGAAAGGTGTATTGGGGTTACTTTGTCCCCTTAAATAGATAGTTTCTGATAGGTATCTATCCTTCTTCTCTAATCCACCTTCTCAAAACGTGCTCCTCGTCTGTCCTCTTTTCTTCTTTAGTTTTCCCTCGTCCCATATCTGTGTGAATGAGAATATTTATGTTAATTTTGTGAAAATAAATGTTCTTTTGAATTTACCCCTGCGTTTCCTGGTGTCGGGAGTTTGGGGTGTCGACTGTGCCTTTCTCCGCCACTTACTCCATCTCCTTCCTAACCCCTGGGTCACTTGACCTTGACAGAATCGTTCCACTCAGGGATGGTTCACGGGAGGAGCGAATAACTCCGGTAGTCCCATTGACACTGAAGTCTAGCAAGCTGCCCTGAGTGTGCTCTTCTGTCCCTCTCCTTAGGTGCTCTCAACTTTGGCTTCTGGGATTTACGAATTTTGCCAAAAAAAACCAACTGGACCATGTTGTTAATTATTGTGTACATCATGGTGAGCCTTGCGATATTACGTTGGCTTTGTAGCGATTACCCTGCATTGAACAAAGACCTAAAGCGCTCTTGACGCTTGTGAAGTTTGTACTCTGTACTGACGAAAGAACTAAAGCGCTATAATTGCCTAATTTTTTTCTCCCTCGTAAAAAAAATGAACGCTACCGATGGTATAGATCTCCATGGCAACCAGTCAGGATTCTCGGAGGCTGGTGCAGGAAACGTGTCACTTCGAGATGATTGCATCACAGTTGTATTCAGCGAGATGGAGTTCCTACCCTGGGACAACCCTGACAATATTGTCAGTGCAGAAGTGGAAGGCGTTGTACATCAAATCAAAAACAACTTGCTTGTGCTGATGTTCCTGATTGGCGGACCAGCTAACGTCATCAACATGGCGGTGTTCTATAAACACGGTCTTCAGGATCGGGTCAATCTGTGTCTGTTCGCTTTGTCGCTTATGGATGAACTGTATTTGATCACAACGACCCTGTTGCACGGGGAACAACTCCAAAATGCAAATCACCAAAGAAGGAAGATTCGGTCCTTTCATGACGTTTATGACCAACAATAATTTGGTGGTTTTCGCTGCCTCCGCTTTTATTTCTCCTGTGCTGTCTGTCATCATCGCTACAGAGAGATGCCTCTGTGTTTTCAATCCACTCAAATTCCAAACTCTCCTACGTACTAGAACGATGGCTGTCATAATCATAGTGGTCAGTGTTGTAATGACAGGTTTATATTTCATCGTGAGTTTCCGATATCGTGTAGGTTGTGTGCACGACCCTGTGACAGGTACAGTGATCAACACAGGAATCAAAGGGACCTTTTACCATGCTAACAAAGCCCTGATCGATGTTCTGCATGGTTTGGTGTTTGGTGTTGGCCTGCCCATCATCGAACTGATTGTGGTGACGACAGCAACTATTATGACGATTGCAAAATTACGTCAGATTGTCAAGTGGAGATCTGTAACCGCCTCGTTGATCTCGGCCAAGGAGCTCGCTCTGACGAAGATACTGGTGGGAAACTCTGTCCTGTTCATCGCCTGTCTTTCCCCCGTGGCTCTCATTCGTGTCAGTTGGCTGTTCTTGCCGGAAGTGAATTCCGGTCAACGTCATCATAACTTCTTTCTGGTGGGTGTGTGGGTGGCTGAACTGTTCAACATCATCAACGCCACATTCAACTTCTTTGTCTATTACGTCATGGGATCTCGCTACAGACAAACAGTCTGGGCGTTGTTTGGCAGGAGGAGAAAAAAGCTCCAAAATAATAGTGAGTGTGTTGCGGATCAGTTTGAGCCGACTGGTGCACGTTGATTATTTCCTCTTCAGCCACCATTCCTG
>JADBJO010003411.1:42500-44416 GCA_016801955.1 Conus betulinus
AGCCTTGAAACTGACAGATGCTGACTTTCAAACTGTGCTTTAAATAGCATTAGATATATAAAGCTGGCTAAAGCACTGACAGACAAAGAATTGGAGCCAGCCGTAGAGAGAAAGGACGTGGAGAGGGGGGGGGGGGGGGGGGGGAGAGAGAGAGAGAGAGAGAGAGAGAGAGAGAGAGAGAGAGAGAGAGAGATTTTTATATCGATGCGCCTGCAATCTGGACTACTGTACATTTGTTGTTGATTTGACAAGTTGATGCATTAAAGGAACGGCCCTCAGATATGAGGGTTAGCTGCGATATAAGTCAGGCTCGCCTGGTCGAATAAGCAGTCCCGGACCAACTGGCGGTGCTCCCAGCAGGACGGGGTGGGGCAGGTGGCACTGCTGCACTCAAGAAATACCCCATATGTCCCATGACGGGTTCATCACGCGATCATGAGGCGCGTTAAAACCCTCTAGCTACGGGGTGGGACCCTCGGAGAAACAATCCCCCCTGTGCTCACAGGGCAGGACTTTGGACCATGAGCTAAGGGCGGGGTAACCCCTACAGAAACCTCGAGTGCTGAAGACGGAGGTGTTGGGCTGCACGGCGCACTCTAATAAACCACGACACCACGCATCATCGCCATATGACAATGTCAGCCAGCCGAGATGAGAATGGCGCTCGCCCCATTGAGGTCCCTCCAGGATGGGGCAGCGCCGGGCTCCGAGCCTCAACGGAGTCCACCCACAGCGACTGGAGGTCCCTCTCGTCCGCCTTGTCACGCCAGGGGGCGGCAGAGGACAGCGACTAGCAGCACTTCAACAACAACATCCAAGAAGCAACAACCTTTCAAGGTGATGCATTGGAATGCAGAAGGAGTCATGAATAAAAAGACGGAGCTTGAACACATCCTGCACGAGGAAAAAAACATCAACGTCTGCTGCATTCAAGAAACCCACCTGAAAACGGGAAAGGCATTCAAAATCCGAGGCTACCAGCCATTTAGATGGGACAGAGCTGACAGAAGCAAGGGCGGAATCCTGACACTTGTCCCGGAACAACATCGATGCCAGCGAAACAGCAGCAGTCCACATGGAGGGTGCTGAGTACCAGATGATTCGGGCCAAACTGAATGACACAGAGTTGCACATCCTGAACTTCTACTGCCCTGACAACCAGCCACTGTCACTCGGCACCATCAACGTCCCAGGCTCGAGCTTTATCGCAGTAGGTGATTTCAACAGTCACTCCCAGAGCTGGGGTTACAGCCAGATGGATCGCCGAGGAGAAGAAGTGGAAGACTGGCAAGACGAACATCATCTCGTCCTGATCAACTCCCCAAGTGACACTCCAACCTTCTACTCCAGACGATGGCGCACTACCTCCACCCCAGACCTTGCTCTCTGCACTGAAGATGTACACCAGGACATCACCAGGGAAGTGGGAGAGCAGCTAGGAGGTAGCGATCACAGGCCAGTGTTCCTGAAGATCAACAAAAGCACAGCCAGTCGCCCAGTGCCCGCACGCTGGAACTACAAGAAGGCAAAATGGGCTTTTCAGTCACCGCACCAACGTTCTCACCAAGGACCTTCAAGTCCAAGGCAGAGACATAAACATGTTGTCAGAGTCCTGAACGCCAGCATCTTGCAGGCTGCCAAAGAGACCATTCCACGTGGTGCTCAGAAAGAGTACAAACCCTACTGGAGCAACCAGCTTCAAGAGCTACAGGACGAGATGACAGAGGCCAGACAAGATGCAGAAAACAACCCATCGGACGAGAACCACCTGCGACTGCAGCAGACAAAAAAGCCAAATCCTCAAGGCAAAGATCCAGGCCAGGCGCAAAAGCTGGAGAGAGAAGACAGCAGCCCTGAACCTTGAGAAAGGTGGCTCAAAACTGTGGAGAGTTGTAGGCCAACTCAACGATGAGGAC
>JADBJO010003411.1:46093-51093 GCA_016801955.1 Conus betulinus
CCACTGGACCCCTCTGATCTGCCACAGCCCTGGAATGAAGACTTCACAAATCTTCACATCTCCACAACAGTTCCACAGGTTGCCTCAGGAGGAGGGACACACCACCACAGCAGGGATACCAACTGGGAAACACTGCTCCAATTATGCTGCAGAAGTTCAGGCCCTCATGCAGGCAGCCTCCATGATTCATGAATCACAGAGCGACTGCACCCAAGTTGTCTTCCTCTCTGATGCGCTGTCCGTCCTGGAGGCCCTTGCAGGAGACAAACTTCCTCGTCTAATGGAGAAATTCCAGGAACTCGCCAAAAGTAGACGAGTAGTCCCTGCAATGGATACCTGCCCACTGCGGAGTCCCAGGGAACGAGGCAGCCGATCAGCTCGCCAAAACCGGAGCCAGAGGAAGACAACCAGACAACAGCGTCAGCTTCGCAGAGAAGAAGACCCTTGTGAAGGCTCTGATGCGACCACAACCCACAAGGATGCCTTCCATCTTCTGGAGAGACAGGAGCAGGTGGTCATTATGAGACTCAGAACTGCCACTGCCGACTCAATGGCCACCTGCATAGGAAGCTGAAGCTGGCGCCTTCCCCCTCCTGCTCCTGTGGTCTTGAAGACCAAACACCAGAACACACATCCTACAGACCTGTCCCCTTCTCAAGGGACTGAGAGAAACCGTGTGGCCAACGCCGACTCCGCTGCACACGAAGTGTGAAACGACGCACATCATGCAGCAACATAAGTGTGAAATGATGCACATCATGCAGCAACATCAGTGTGAAATGATGCACATCATGCAGCAACATCAGAATGAAATGATGCACATCATGCAGCAACATCAGTGTGAAATGATGCACATGATGCAGCAACATCAGTGTGAAATGCTGCACATCATGCAGCAACACATCAGTGTGAAATTATGCATCAACATCAGTGTGAAATGCTGCACATCATGCAGCAACATCAGTGTGAAATGATGGGCAACATCAGTGTGAAATGATGCACATCATGCAGCAACATCAGTGTGAAATGATGCAGCAACATCAGCGTGAAATGATGCACATCATGCAGCAACATCAGTGTGAAATGATGCACATCATGCAGCAAACATCAGTGTGAAATGATGCACATGATGCAGCAACATCAGTGTGAAATGCTGCACATCATGCAGCAACATCAGTGTGAAATGATGCACATCATGCAGCAACATCAGTGTGAAATGATGCACATCACGCAGCAGCAACATCAGTGTGAAATGATGCACATCATGCAGCAACATCAGTGTGAAAAATGATGCACATCATGCAGCAACATCAGTGTGAAATGATGAAATGATCAGTGTGAAATGATGCACATGATGCAGCAACATCAGTGTGAAATGATGCACATCACGCAGCAACATCAGTGTGAATTGATGCACATGATGCAGCAACATCAGTGTGAAATGATGCACATGATGCAGCAACATCAGTGTGAATTGATGCACATCACGCAGCAACATCAGTGTGAAATGACGCACATCATGCAGCTGAGTCAACACGGGAGCAAAACTGGACTTTATGATCTGTCTGTGTGTCTGTCGGTCTGTCGGTCGTCGGGTCGTCTATTTGTCTGTCTGTCTGCCTGTCTGTCTGTCTGTAACGCATTTAATTATCTGTCTATCTAACCATTTATATCTGTATGTATGTATGTATGTGTATGTATGTATGTATGTATGTACGTATATCTACTACTATCTATCTATCTATCTATCTATCTATCTATCTATCTATCTATCTATTGTTAAACATCTATCTATCTATATATCTATCCGTCCGTCTGCCCGCCCGTTTATTCGTCCGGCCGGCGGCCCGTACATTTATCTGTCTATCTATCTATCTGTCTATCTATCTATCTATCTGTCTGTCTATCTGTCTGTCTGTCTATCTATCTATCTATCTATCTATCTATCTGTCTGTCTGTCTGTCTGTCTATCTATCTATCTATCTATCTATCTATCTATCTATCTGTCTGTCTGTCTGTCTATCTATCTATCTATCTATCTGTCTGTCTGTCTGTCTGTCTGTCTATCTATCTATCTATCTATCTATCTATGTTTAAGTGGTTTTATATAATTATTTCTTTAGATATGAGGTGGTGGATCAGCTGTGACATAAGCATGTGCGCGGGTGTGTATGTCTGTCAGCAAGCGGGAAAGTATAGATGCTGAAGTGTGGGTGGGGTGTGTGTTATGTGTACATGTTCCGGAACAGTGAGGAATAGAAATGTCTGGAATATGTCTTATCTTAATGATTTTTAATGATAAATCACCTCTCTCTCTCTCTCTCTCTCTCTCTCTCTCTCTCTCTCTCTCTCTCTCTCTCTCTCTCTCTCTCTCTCTCTCTCTCATACGTGCACACATGTAAGTATATATAATTATGAATGGCTGAGTGCATGCTTTATTTGCACTACCAAAAAGGAGAAAGATTGAAATTCCCATTTTGTGACACACGCATGTTTTATTGTTTGAAAGTATCTTTAATTTTCAGTGTCACGTTTATAACTACAAATATGTATGTCTGAACTTTTAGGGCAGTGGTCACGAATGTAATTTCTCTTTTACGAGAGATAATAAAGTTTTCTGAATCTGAATCTGTATAACTTGATTGCATCTAAATTCGGATTGAGATGACTTCGAATCAAGGCGAAGCAGGTGTGGCCGACTTTGACGTTCCATTAACGGGTTATATAGATAGTGAGGTCTGCTGATAGATTGAAAGATAGAGTTTGAGGTCTGGTTGAAGGTGAAAGTTTGTCTGGCTGAAGGTGATAGTTTGAGGTCTGGTTGAAAGGTAATAGTTTATGGTCTGGTTGAAGGTGATAGTTTGTCTGGTTGAAGGTGAAAGTCTGAGGTCTGGTTGAAGTGATAGTTTGTCTGGTTGAAGCTGATAGTTTGAGATATGGTAGAAGATGATAGCTTGTCTGGTTGAGGATAAGAGTTTGTCTGGTTGAAGGTGAGAGTTTGAGGTGTAGCTGAAGGTGATAGTTTGTCTGGTTGAAGGTGAGAGTTTGTCTGGTTGAAGGTGAGAGTTTGTCTGGTTGAAGGTTAGAGTTTGAAGTCTTGTTGAATGTTATATAGTCTGACTGAAGTTGATTGTTGTGGATTGAAGGTGATAGTTTGACGTCTTGGTGAAAGGTGATAATTTGAGGTCGGATCGAAAGTGATCGTTTGTTTGGGAGAGAGAGAGAGAGAGAGAGAGAGAGAGAGAGAGAGAGAGAGAGAGAGAGAGAGAGAGAGAGAGAGAGAGTTTGTCACTTTTTGAGCAATTATTCTTGTACATTTCGAAGTGCGAGTTTTGAGAGAAAACCACACATGCCATAATGTTTTGTTTATCACAGTACGTGCAATTAGTTTATTTACACACAGTTCTTTATTTTTAGATCACAATGTTATTTTGCAGAACTGCAATCTTAAGTCTCAAATCAAACAAGCGCACGAACAAACACACAAACAAGCACAATCAACTTGAAAATGCGTCGTCTAAAGACATCAAACCTGATTGCCAGGATCTTGGAAACTTTCACACGCACACACAAAAAAGTTTTCCTTTATTTTTTAATATATTTTTTTTCATGTATTTCTTTCTTGTTTATTTATTCTTATTTCTGTCTCTTTTTCTTTGGGGGTGGGGGTGGGGTGGGGGGGCGAAGACAGAAATATCATTTTATATACTTCTTGCACCATGCACAATTTTGTGAAGAAATGAACCTCCAGATTTGAGCTGAGCGGGAATAAGTTGTGTGTGTGTGTGTGTGTGTGTGTGTGTGTGTGTGTGTGTGTGTGTGTGTGTGTGTGTGTTGTGTGTGTGTGTGTGTTTGTGTGTGTGTTTAATACTAAGGTGTGGTTATCAGAGAATAAAAATTGAATAAAAGAGTTGACATGGTTTGTAACGAAAGATTCATCATAATGACATTAATGTAGAATTCGAAAGGTTGATTATAGAGACGCGCACATTGAACACATAAAAGCTGGACGTAAAGAAAATGATGTAGAATCAGTCATCATGGCATGTGTCAGTCATCATGTCACGAACATTTCAAGCTCAAAAACACACGAACAAATACAGACTTACTGTTCACCAAACGAAAGAATATGATAAGAAAAGAATTCTTTATTTACGAGGATAATAGATAAACACTGGTGCGCTTTTCTTTTTTTTTTTTTTTTTTACATCTAGTCATCGCCCTGAGTAGGGACTAATATATGCAGTGAAAGAATAAACAATTTAGACAGCAAACACAACGCGTTTCGACCTATCGGGTCTTCTATCGGCGAGATGAATAGCATTCAAGGCAATTAGACTGACGGAGGAGAAGACAGTCACTTATCTTCTGGAACTGGGTGCAAACAGGCCACAGAATGGAACTGAGGCTGAAAGGGAGACACTATGAGTTATGATGATGATAATGATGATGATAATAATAATGATTATAATTATACTAATGATAATGAAAATAATGATGATGATAATAACATTAGTGATGATGATAACAATAGTTATTATTATTATATCAGTAATAATCATAATAATAATAATAATGATAACAACAACAATAATATAATGATAATAATAATAATATTAGAAATAATAATAAAAAAATAATAATAGTAATAATGATGACAATAGTAATCAGACTAACAACAGGAATAATGATAATGATGATAATTGCTACTTCTTCTACTACTACTGGGAGAATACCCATTTAATAATAACAATAATGACAACAGTCATTTTCATAACAATAATGATGAAACTAACAGAAGAAAGAGGGAGGAGAGAAGTTTGAGGACAGTTACAATAATACGTTAGTAGTAGCAGTATTAATAGTAATAATAATAATCAAAATAATGACGATGATGATCATGATGATGGTGATATGGTCTTGATGATAACAGAATGAAAAGGAGAAGAAGCAGAAGAGCAGATAAAGAAGAGGAAGGAAAAGAAGAAGAAGAAGAAGAA
>JADBJO010003411.1:58593-91093 GCA_016801955.1 Conus betulinus
AGCATCTTCACCATCCTGATGCAGTCACAGCTTCGCTGGGCAGGTCACGTAGTTCGCATGCCAGACCATCGGCTGCCAAAGAAAATACTGTTGTTTGGCGAACTACAACAAGGCAAACGCTCTCATGGAGGCCAGAAGAAGCGTTTTCAAGACAGCCTCAAATCTTCCCTGAAGGCCTTCAACATCAGCCACACAACATGGGAGCAGACTGCCCAGGACAGAGACGGGTGGCGATCACTTGTCCGCAAAGGTGCAGAGACCTGTGAAAGCAACAGAATTGCTGCAGCTGAGCAGAGCAGGATGATCAGGAAAACCAGTGTCAAACAGATCTCCAGCTGCTGCCACCATCCCCTGTCCGTACTGTGATAGGTCTTAGAGAGAGAGAGAGAGAAAGAGAGAGAGAGAGAGAGAGATTAAAACAAATAAACAAAGATCTGACATTTTCTCACCAACCCATCTCGACATACAACACACCATTCCACCAGACAAAGTATGCAGGCAACAGATTGCCATTTCTTTGACATTGGCCAGGAAGGTCTCCACACCATGCGCACCGGGTTATTGTGATCTCAAGGGAAGAGGATACTGGAGCCATCCATGCTGGCGTTGCACAGTCTTGGGCTCTCACTACGGGAACTGTCCAATACCAAGTTCATACTCCTTCGTTAGAAACACTTCCGGATGAACGCCTGGCAAAGGGAAACCACTGTGTACGACAGTGAAGAAGTGACGAGGCGAAAAATAAAAAAGAGAAGTAAAAAAAAATGGGGAGAGGGTAAGGGGGGTGGGGGCGAAATTTTCATCTTCGGAGTGTTATGGATCAATGTAGATGCTTTGTTGTCCATGCCTGTCTGAAACTATTTATTTCACTGGTCAGTCCCTAGGTCAAGCAGCTCCAGACAATTCTGCAGGGAAGGTGGACATCCAAATGGAACCCTTGTTCTCTGTTCACAACAGCAGTTTTGTTGCACCAAGAGACAACTATGTCACGGCTAACTTTTTAACCAGAAATACAATGTCTCTTGACAACGACGCGAAAGAGGCTTTCAGTACACACAAAAAAAAACAGTACTGAGAGCGTTTTGAAACACACTCCCGGCATTCAAGTTGCCACGAGAGAGAGAGAGAGAGAGAGAGAGAGAGAGAGAGGCAACAATTTTGTCTGTCACTTAATTATGACATAACATTGACTCAGTTCTGACACTTTTATCGTCGCATGGAAGGAAACACACAAAACAAATGCAACCCCAGATATCTTATACGCTGATGGGATCACAAAACTCAAGACAAATTTGGAGAAAGGGTGGGCTCTACGTCAACGTTTCGTAGAACAGAGTGATCAAGAAATTTGGAGGAAAAGAAGGAATATTTGACCAAGTTAAACCAACAGCTAGGTCAGACTGGCATTGATGATGAAATACAGCATCTGAACTGGATGACGCAGTAACTAGATGCACTAAGAATAGTGCTCCAGGTCCAGACAAAGTACAGTATGCAGATATCAAACAGCTCTCAGAAGACGAGAGAGCCCAACTCTTTAATCTCTACCAGGAGAGTTTTGATAAAGGCTATGTCCCAGAAGACTGGACACACAGCTACCTGAAAGCTTTACCAAAACCAGAAAAGATCATGATCACATAAATGGTTACTGCATACTCACTATACAAAATATAGCAGGAAAGCTCATGCATCGAATCATAGCAAGAAATCTAGCAAGAGATCTTGAAAGTCGACAAATCCTCCCATCAAATCAGGAGGCTACAGTACAGGTAAAAGTACATGGGAAAATGCGGCCGCTTGTGCCTATGGAGTATACGAAGGATTCCAAAGAAAGAAAGAAACAATAGCTGTGCAAATAGATCTGGAAGATGCATACAACAAAGTCCAGTTCTCGCGTTTCATGGAACTACTCCTTGACCATGGAGTCGGCAAGATATGATACAGCAGCTGCACTTCGGGAGCGAACCATCATCCTACGATTTGCAGATGGGACATCTGAGCCTCATAAACTTTCTATGGGATTACCTCAAGGTTCTCCTCTTTCCCATTGTTTTGTACAATGTTTACACTAAAGGCCTTGCAGACCTCAACAGAAACGGAATTGCTTGAGTGTTGACATTCGCAGATGACGACCTGATCTACAAAACATCAAAGAATGCTCAAGAAAGAAAACGAAAGCAATTCAGCATCAGTTGAACAACATTGGTCAGTGGTGTCAAAAAACTGGATCGACCATCAGCCCTACAAAACCCCAGACATTAGTCTGCACTCTTAACAACAAGACATCAGGACAGGTACCCTCACCAGACTCCTTCAGTGGAATACCAGTTGAATCACTGAATCACATTGAACAGCGCCATCTTTACCGACTGTTTCACGCACTTGTACTCAGTGTGATAGATTACGGATTAGGGCTTACAACAGGAAAGAATTCAAAATGAAGCAATGAGATTGATCCTGGGAACCACGAAGGACACACCAGTTGAAACTATGCGATAGCTGCTCGACCTTCCTTAAATGCAGACAAGACACAAGCTAAAACAGGTGAAGGCATATTTCAGAGCACTTGAAAATCCACAAATCCCACTTCATGCGGCGGTCACAGAGTGAAGAGGCATACATGTTACACACTGAAAACGACTGGATACCTCAAAAACACATCTGAACATCCTTTATAATGAAATCACTATATATTTACCTAATCTACATTTCTTAAATGTGTCGCTTTCTGGCGTTGAAACAGTTGGGCCCGTAGGTTTTAAAACAATGCCACAACTCAAAGAATTGGATCTGAAAGGGAATACGCTTGTTCACTTTTCCTTCGATCTGTTTTCAAGATCAGATGAACTAGAACGCATTTCATGCTCAAACCACAGATTTTGTTGTGTCAGTGTACTCCCTAAACACTCCAGTAAAATCACCTGTTCCGCTTCCCATACAGTGCTACCGTCGTGTACAACGCTGCTACCCTCCAAACTGTACAGAGTTCTCTACTGGCAAATTGTCTCGTTTGCTGTCATGGGAGCTGGCTTTGCTTCATTACTTTATCTGCTGTCAAGACAATGTTTGAACAGAATTTCCTGTCAGCTGTTACCAATTTCCTGTCCACCGACATATGTATGGGTTGCCACGTCAGCATTGTTGTGGCAGTAGACCTGATATACAGTGGTCAGTACCTACAGAACGAGAAAGCATGGACCACCAGCTTTACCTGCAGACTGGCAGGATTTCTGTGCTTTCTGTCCAGTTCTGTGTCAGTAATGATCGTTGGGTTCATCACCTTGTATCACGTGGTTGTCCTGCGTTTTCCAGACCACTCCTGGAGATTCAACAATTCTTTCACCAGTATGGTTTGTACTGTGATGTGGGATTGCTGGAGCCTTATTATCGCTGATTCCACTTCTTCCTGGACAGTCACACTGGGGACTCCAGGGTCAGTCTGGTCTGTGTCGTCTGGCTTTATTTAGTAATATGAGCCATTTTAGACCAGACTTTAAATGGTTTGCAGTTACTGTTCTATTCAATTTTGCTTTGTGTTTACTAATTATGGTGGGTCAAGCAGCCATACATCTTCGAACACCAAAATACAGAATAAAACTGGATCCTACACAGAGATCGGTTTATTTTTTTCAGTCCACGTGATGGCAAAGGTGACTGCCACGCATGCTGTTCCATGGTTTGCATTCGGATTTGTGAACATAATGAGATCACACATCCCAGCTCTTTTCAACGAGCTCCACGACATCATGGTTGCCTTCGTGTTACCATTTAACTCTGGACTTGATCCATTTCTCTTTGTGTGGACTATTAGATCTCAGTGGTACCGCCAGAAACAAGAAGGAAGACTATTACTGGTGCTAAAGTCACGGTTTGTCAAGAATGCAAAATATGCAGTAAAGAAATGAAAAGAAAGAAATATAATCATAATGAAAACTGAAAAAAACAATGTGCGATCCCCCCCCCCCCTCTCTCTCTCACACACACACACACACACACACACACACACACACACACACACACACACACACACACACACACACACAAATGAACTCTCATACTGCAGTGAAGTAAAATTGCTGAGCCATTATAGTTTTCAAATTAAAAAGTAATGAAGGTAATAATAATAGAGAGATATAGCCTAAGTCATAGTGATGTTTCTGTTTCCGTCCCCCCCCCCCCTCTCTCTCTCTCTCTCTCTCTCTCTCTCTCTCTCTCTCTCTCTCTCTCTCTATCTATCTATCTACCCATCTATCTATCTATCTGAGCATAACGAAGACGAAGAGAGGACTTTTTAGTTAATCTTCATCAAGAAAGCAGAATTCCCCAAAGTGGAAGTTGATTACGATGTTAGCAGCAAACGTAGTGACATGGAATTAGAATCTACGATAGCAGAGGCAAGAAGAATAGCGTGCAATGAAAGCAGGGAAAGTATCCTAGATGCCAGAACGGTGATGACTCGCATTAATTAAACTGATGGTCCATCATAATAAGAAGGACGTGTCAGACAGCCCTCCAGTCAAACAGCTTGTTCCTGTACCAGCTAATAGTGTTGGGTAGGTGCTGAGTGATGAAGTGGATTTCTAAGAGCTGGGTGAGCATTTTGATCCTCCAGCCTTACTTGCCAACGAAAGGAGATCGCAGCGTGTGCCCACTGCTCTCATCCATGGCAATGATTGACCGGACGCGAATCAGTCCGTGTTTTCGATGTTAAGACCGACACAGGCGGGTCGATACAAGCGCTAGAAAAGAAGGTAATCAATGTGGTCACAAACGCAGGAGCTACTGTAACACTTATTAAAAGAAGAACAAGATGCAAAGCATATAAACCTACTCCCAGTTCAGATCTATCTTGAATACAACGTCACAATCAAACATGCGTATTGTCACTGAGATAAGAAATCAGCTAAGCACTTTTGGGGGCCATTATAGCCCTGAAGGTTTGTCTGGGGCCAGTGAAACACATTTTGACTACAGACAGACAGACTGACAGACAGCATTTCTTCGTTCCCATTGTAAAGTAGTTTCTGTTCTATAAGAACTGGGAGTACAAAAGATACACACCCGCAAGTGCGTGTAAGACCCAGAGAAGTACTGTCCTCAACTGCTGAGCAAACCAGCTGGGAGCAATCCTGCACCACCCTTGCATGCCTCTGCTGTGTTCACATAGGTGCAGACACGAACAGGGCATTCCATTGAGACGTCAAGGGAGATAATTGCTCCCTGATAGATGCCATTGTGAAATGGCCACCGGCTGTCACACGACAAAACCTCCACGAGAGCGTTCCCGTGGGTGAACCAGTCCATATTTCATGACTGCAAAGCCCACCGGCGAAAAACACCACCGTCAAGCAGCAGCGTGTGCAACCCGCAGCCTCACCCGTTGCTGTTCATCCGCTGAACAGTTCTTTACAACAGGCAAAACAACAGCAAGGGGAGGCCATGCTGTGCTGGTTCGGTTGGTCTCCAGGATGACAGACGGGGAGGTGATGAAAAACAAAATCACTACCACGGAAGGAAAGATACTGAGGCGTGTGTGTAAACGAAGAGATCTGACATTACCGAGGGCCAGTCTCTGGGCGTGGGTTAAAAGTATGGACAAGGTGGACAGAGCTTACACCAGTGAGGGGCGGCTCATGAGCACTCTGAAGCGACCAGTGGGGTGCCAGGGACCTGAGGTAAAGCCAGTCATCAAGGACTCTCGACTTGTTTGATAAGTAGGGGGTGGAGACTGCAGATCCCATGCACCTGGACTGTACCACCTTCAGAGAAGGACTAGAGAGGGCCCAGCGTGTACCCTTGTGGCACATTCTATATTGAGTATGTTTGCTGGGGTTTTTTACGACGGCAAAACTGATGAAAAAAAAGAAACGTTTACAAACATCAAGTTTACGCAGATACTATATGTCTGACTATTCACACTGGACAAGAGTTCCCTGCTATACAGGGCATGTCTCAGTCAAAATTTTCTTTAATATTTTCAGCGAAAAAAAATATGCGTTTCTTTTTGTGCACAGTATCAAACTGCAGGATGGTACTTGTACTCATGTATGTACTGAACAGTAGGAAGACTTTGTGTTTAGACTGCTTGAAAATCCCTGCCCATAATGTCTAATGCTAGCTGTACCAAACTGGGTAACAAGACTTGTAAAAAGTCGTACAGAACTATCTACGCCTAACCGTGAGACTTCGATCATTTCAAACTATGTGGTGATATTGTTGATGAGCTGAGTGATGTTATGTGATGACACTGTTGAAGAGCTGTATTGAGAGGTTTTCTTTACATTGTTGATGAGTTATGTGGTACGTCATGTGATGATGATAGTGTTGTGAGTTACGTGGAAAGGCATGTGATGCTACTGTTGGTGAGTTGTGTGCTGATATTGGTGAGCCGTGAGATGGTTTATGTGATGATTTTGTTGATGGGCTGTGCAGTGATATTTTTTAAAGAGTTGTGTGGTGAACTATGTGACGATATTGTTAATGAGCTGTGTGGTGAATTATGTGGTGATATCATTGATGAGCTGTGTGGTGAGATGTAATGATATTATTGATGAGCTGTGTGGGTAAACTATGTGACAATATTGTTAATGAGCTGTGTGGTAAACTATGTGACAATATTGTTC
The DNA here is from genome assembly GCA_016801955.1 of Conus betulinus. Taxonomy (NCBI): domain Eukaryota; kingdom Metazoa; phylum Mollusca; class Gastropoda; order Neogastropoda; family Conidae; genus Conus; species Conus betulinus. Next base: position 65,217 of record JADBJO010003411.1, read on the forward strand.
ATGAGCTGTGTGGTAAACTATGTGACAATATTGTTAATGAGCTGTGTGGTAAACTATGTGACAATATTGTAATGAGCTGTGTGGTAAACTATGTGACAATATTGTTCATGAGCTGTGTGGTAAACTATGTGACAATATTGTTAATGAGCTGTGTGGTAAACTATGTGACAATATTGTTAATGAGCTGTGTGGTAAACTATGTGACAATATTGTTCATGAGCTGTGTGGTGAGTTATTGGTGGTATTGTTGTACAGCTGTGTGGTGACACCCTTTGAAGAGGTGTAAACTGTGTGATGATATATTTGATGAGCTGTGTGTTGAGATGTGATGATATTATTGATGAGCTGTGTGTTGAGATGTGATGATGTTATTAATAAGTTGAAGTGATATGTGATGATATTATTGATGAGCTGTGTGTTGAGATGTGATGATATTATTGATGAGTTGAGGTGAGATGTGATGATATTATTGATGAGTTGTGTGTTGAGATGTGATGATATTATTGATGAGCTGTGTGTTGAGATGTGATGATGATTATTATTGATGAATTGAGGTGAGATGTGATGATATTATTGATGAGCTGTGTGTTGAGATGTGATGATATTATTGATGAGCTGTGTGTTGAGATGTGATGATATTATTGATGAATTGAGGTAAGATGTGATGATATTATTGATGAGCTGTGTGTGAGATGTGAGATGTGATGATATTATTGATGAATTGAGGTGAGATGCGATGATATTATTGATGAGCTGTGTGTTGAGATGTGATAATATTATTGATGAGCTGTGTGGTGAGATGTGTGATAATATTATTGAGAGCTGTGTTGAGATGTGATGATATTATTGATGAGCTGTGTGTTGAGATGTGATGATATTATTGATGAGCTGTGTGTTGAGATGTGATGATATTATTGATGAGCTGTGTGTTGAGATGTGATGATATTATGATGAGCTGTGTGTTGAGATGTGATGATATTATTGATGAATTGAGGTGAGATGCGATGATATTATTGATGAGCTGTGTGTTGAGATGTGATGATATTATTGATGAATTGAGGTGAGATGCGATGATATTATTGATGAGCTGTGTGTTGAGATGTGATGATATTATTGATGAATTGAGGTGAGATGCGATGATATTATTGATGAGCTGTGTGTTGAGATGTGATGATATTATTGATGAATTGAGGTGAGATGTGATGATATTATTGATGACCTGTGTGTTGAGATGTGATGACATTATTGATGAGCTGTGTGTTGAGATGTGATGATATTATTGATGAGCTGTGTGTTGAGATGTGATGATGATATATGATGAATTGAGGTGAGATGTGATGATATTATTGATGAGTTGAGGTGAGATGTGACGATATTATTGATGAGCTGTGTGGTGAGATGTGATGATATTATTGATGAATTGAGGTGAGATGTGATGATATTATTGATGAGTTGAGGTGAGATGTGACGATATTGTTGATGAGCTGTGTGTTGAGATGGAATGATAAGGTTGATGAGCCGTGATGGTATTGTTGGTAAGGTGTGTGGTAAGATGTATGGTGATACTGTTGCTGAGCTGCGTGGTGATATTTTGAAGAGTTTTGTGGTAACTTATTTTACACTATCGAGTTGCGTAGGAGGGTATGTAATGACATCGTTGATGAGCGGTGTGGTGACATATCTAAAGAGTTGTGTAGTACACTATATACCGATATTGTAGTGTGGTATTATGTGATGGACTTGTAAGCTATGCAGTGAAATGTTTTGAAGAGTTGAGTGGTAAAGTGTGTGATTCTATTATTAATGAACTGTTTGATTGTTTATGTAATGACATTGCTGGTGAGCTGTCATCTAATGATACTGTTGGCGAGTCATCTGATATTGTCGTAGAGTTGTATGACAGGAATGTTGTAGAGCTATGTCAGATGTAGTTGTTGAGTTGTGTGATGATATTGGTGATGATATGTGTGCGAATATTGTTGGATATCAGTATGACGATAATGTAGGTGAAATGTGTGATATTGTTAATGAGCAGTATGATGGCACGGCTAGCAGGCTGCGTGAGAATTTTAGCTGTGTGGTGAGTCGTATTTGTGGTAAACTGTGAAATGGTGTTTATAGAAAGCTATGTTCAAATGCCTTTCTCTGCATCATAAATAAAAAATGCATTTTTTTTATGAAGGACACATTCTGGCAACATGCAAACAATTTTGTTTTTTATTGAATGTTTTTAAACCCAGGCTAGAACACACATGGAATGATAGATTTTGTGAAACAAAATCGTGTCTTCTTTGTTGAGATATGAATCAAGTCTGCATGTTTCAACTGAACAAGTCTACATAACTTAATATACAATAAGCATACACAAAAATCCAAATTTTAAACAAATCTAAAAGTCACCAAGTTTGATTTATAGTTACAAAATTTTCAATGCAAAATGAAAACAAAATAATGCCACGATCTATTAAATCTAGTTGCTAAGTGAGGTAACTGCAGGCAGAAATCTACACATATTTGAAAAAATTATTGATAAAACACCGCCGGAAAACGTTGACAAACAAGACAAAACACGACGCGTTTCGACCCCTTAGGTCTTCTTCAGGCGAGATACACAACACTCAGGACAACGAAAATGAACGAGCAATCACTTATCTTCATCCAGTTTGGCGCGCAAGATGGGTGCTGAAAGCTGGATTCGGGACGAATCTGTTGATGTGTGAAATGTTAAATTCTCCGATCTACACTGTAATGGCAGAGCGCACTCGATAACAAAGGTAAAATCAGTGAGAGCAAACCCAATCCCTACCACTTCTCAAACGAGTTAAAGAGCAAAGACGTTTCATGCAACGCCCGGGTTTGTGGGAACGTCTGCATACAGCCTCATGAAACAGCTCTCAGTTGCAGGGAGGGAAAAAACCAAAGCCCTGAAAGCAATGGCAGAAGCGGCAGAGAGGTGTTCAAGTTGGATCTGGTCAAGGAGGAACAAAAGTGAACTTCATAAGGCTTAACTTTCCTACAAATATCAGGTGTCCCTGTGGCTCAGTGGTTAGTGCGCGAGTCATTAAGTGGAAATGAGCATGTCCAGAAGGGCATGGGTTCGAATCCCAGTCATGGCTCATCCCAAGATGGGGAAAAAAAAAAAGGGGGGCAGCAGAGGGACATCCGGAGTCATGAACCGGGTGTGGCCAAACCCCCCTAGAGTGTCAGGAGATAAAGGGCCGAAACACTCGCTTGAAGGGGGCTTCTCTTCTGAGGACTCTCTGCTGTTAAAACTTACACATTTTTCTGTTGAAAATCTGTTTACTATTCCCTCAAAAGGCACTTTAAACCTCATTTATTAGATAACTATTTTGATCCTTAAACTGAATTTTGAATCAGTAGAAAGCTTACATTGAGATCTTTAATTTGCGACATTCTGAAGTTTGATCCATGAAGGAATAGGGAGAAATCTAGAACAAATTAACATACAACTGGCACTAATTAGCCAAAATTTGCTTCCCCACAGGCAAATTCACATGTCGTGTCTGGCCGTTGTTTTTACTGTCGGTCAGTTGGTCAGTAGGTGATTAACGTCCTATTAGTTGAAGGCCTGTAAGGACTGGATGAACTCGCAGACTGAAGTCTACATACTTCGTGCAGTTGCTGTTGTTGGCAGTTGTGGGTCTGGTTCCGTGTGGGGGCCATCGTCTGTCTCTCTCTCAGCTCTGTTTTCTTGTGAACTTGGATTCACATTCAGGTGTTGGTCAGCCGACAATGGGCGTCAGTATACCTCGCCTCTTTCCGCCCTCAAAAGGCCTGTCTCCAGGGCCAGCAGGCGGTCTTCATGCTCGGGTGGCCATGTTCCTGTGCCACTTGAGACTGGCTCAAAGAAGGAGCATGACGAAAGTCGCAAACGAAGGGGGAAAAATAAAAAAAAACTAAAAAATCTTGCAATCAACAGACCTCCCACCGTGTTGGCATTTGTGCTTTATATGTGGACTGTAGACAGCAAACCTTTACCATAGATGGTCAATTTCGAGCCTAGTTGTTTCCCTGTGTACTGGTTTTATTGTCTTCCGGTTTGATTTATTCAGTGTTACTTACGACCAACTTCTAGTATCAAACGACAAAAAGAGAGGGAAGGGGATAATGTAAGTTTTTTTTTTGTGTTCCCTTCCGGATTTTTCTGTTCTCTCTCTCTCTCTCTCTCGCTCCTCGATGTGCATGACAAGATAGATATATTTGGCCTATATATTAAAGAAAGTCTTCTACAATCTTGTCTGCTCTGAGCGCCGATGGATGAGAAGCGAGCAGAAAACAGTTGAAATTAATAAAAAAATAAAAAGTTTTGAGACTCCTGAAGTGTTGCTGAACACAACCAGCTGGTGAATGAACTGGGAAGTTCTTTTATCTTCTCTCTCTTTTTAAAATACTGGTTTTCACTCAAAAAATGAATATATATATTGAAAGTCACCAGCGCTGAGCGCCGATGGATGAGAAAAGCAGAAGTTGAAATAATTGAAAGCTCCTGAAGTTTTGCTGAAAACACATGCTGTGATGAACTGGGAAGGGTCTCCTCTTCTCTCTCTTTTTAAAAACTGGTTCACAAAAAAAAGTAGAATAAAATGAAATAAAATAAAAATAAAGTGCAACTCAGCCTGTTAGCCCCCTGGAGCGAAATTTGGCAACAAGGAGTCGCACACGATGCAAGTTGTACGACAAAACAGTAATAGTACATACAACTAATACTGGTAATAATCAGTCTTACATTAGTAGAATAGAAGGCTTTTGCAGTCCTGCCGAACACATTTGTTAACGTTCAGCATTTGTTATAAGTCAGTAAACCAACGAAAGTGTGATAGTGGGTGGTTTCACTGGTTGCATGAATCAGATGAGATTTATAAGACATGCCTCCAACTTTACTCCAAGTGATCACTGCACACGGGGATCAATGAACTGAAAATAATCCAGCCAGTGGAAATTGTGCATGGCTGTCATTGGGGAGGGGGTGGGGGTGGCAGAAGGGACAATTAAATCCTCCTTTATTTCTTCCATTTCATTTATTGTGAATATTTTTTAGCAAAAAGTGCTTCATCTTGTCATCAGTCGCATCATTGTTGCTTCTATGACTAGAAATAATAGAAGGGGACTGCATCAGTGCATGCATGTGATTTGCAAATAGTAATTACTAATTAATACAAGCATTTTTTCCCCCTATGATTGATTGGTAGTCTAAGCCAGTTTTTATTGAAGTTGAAGGTAGGTATATATTATGACAAAAATGAGTCCAGTGTAACCAGATTTTACTATTTGAGAATATCAATAGCAAGAAGAACATTGGTGGAGAACAATGTTAGTACAGCAGATTAACAGAAGAAAAGGGTGAAAGGACTAAATTCCAAGTTCAAGTGTGTGCATGCTTGTCAAGTGTGCATGCTTGAGAGAGAGAGAGAGAGAAGAATAGATAGTTGTGTGTGTGTGGTGTGTGTGTGTGTACTGTGTGTGTATGTGTTTGTGCGTAAAAAAAAAAAAAAAATGTTGAAGAAGGTGTCATTTTTAAGTATAACTGTGTCTACAGACTGTGTGACCCTATGGCATTCTCTGATCATCTGGTGATGTATATCAGAGCACACAGTGCAGAAGGTAGAACTAGGTATTTACCTGCACCCCAAACCCGCCTCTTCAGCACCTGAGGTGTGACTCCATGTCCTAGCGGAAAGAAAAATGGTATTAAAGCAATTCAATTCACACACTTTCTGTGTCCACCATCTCAAGCTTGAATAAATTGTCATCCATTACCCTGTGTAGCCGTCTCCACCATACTTACCGTTGTGTAATGCTGCTGTTGGTAAGTATTAAATGTATTTCAAAATCAGGGTTTTTCTTTGTTTGTTTGTTTGTTTGTTTGTTTTTTTCACGGATGTGATACTGTCAGTAGAATGTGGTTTCTCCAGCTTCACATTGTATGCCTGACTTCAGGGTTTGGTGGTGTGTATTAACTATTATTTTTGCTTTTTTCTTGATTGTACATTTAGTAGTGTTGTAACTTCTATGTGTTCCTGCTTGTACATTGTAGGTTGGTTGTCCACCATGTCTGTCTTCAGAGTTTTGTGGTGGTGTTAATTTTTTTTTGTGACTGTACATTGTATATTCATTAATATCTTATAACTTGAGGTTAATCCAAATTTGACAGGATACTTGACGGTGTGTACTCTAAAGTCTAAGAGATGTAATACACTATACAGTGTAAACCCGTGTAGGGAGCTTGAACATTTGGATTCATGCAGTTCAATATACTGCTTGAGTTCCCTTTATTCAGATTAGAAGCACAAGTCATGTAGGCATCACATATTTCAGCCATCACCTGAAATCAGCCATGGTTTGACAACATTTGGGTACAGAGTTCTTTCAGAGTGAAAATGAATTTGATAGGGTAGTTGATCAGCTGGTGCAAAACTGCGATGCCAAAGTATTGTAGGCAGCAGATACAGCAGTCTCTGTGTGCCTTTCACACAAATGACAGATTACTTTTTATTATTACTATAGTGCTGTTGAGAACGTCAATAGTCATGGAGATGTTTTGTCATGCCTTTTTCAGTTTTTGTGTGTATGTGATAAAATGATTTCATTTTGGGGAAAAGACTTTGGTCAAATTCTCAACTCTTTGTCACTTTGTGGTTTTGAATTGAAGTTTGTAATGAAGCTGCAGTGATTTGTTTGTGAAATTGCAGACCAGTGAGTAAGATGAAAACTGCAAACATTGAAAAAAGACCAAGATCTTGGTGTTTGACAGACCATCAGATTTGGAAATTTGAGAAGATGTCTATAGTTGTTCGTAGTGCATATGATAAGCCAACATGATTCTGTTGAGTTCTGAACCACAGATGAGGTGCGAAAATTGAGATGATTTCACAAAGTGATTGTTGAGCAGTTGAAGATTGCCTTTGTAAGTTTGTTAAAAAGAGGCAAGAACACTTTAAATATTTGTTCAGTTCCAGATACTATATCTTGATTATTAGTATTTCAACTGTTTGCTTTCATATTTATTCAGAATACAGAAGAAAAGGAAAGAAAGGCAACTAAGCCACTGACTGAGAATAGATTTTAGCACTACTTTGTGTTCATTTTGCATTGCAAAATTCTGTAACTTTTAGATGTGATTAAAATGTTTATTTTTGTATATAAATGTATGTGCTGTCTATTATTAATTTGTAATAGGTAGTGGTAGTGTTACCTACCAGGTAAGTGTGTTTTGTGTCTGAGTTCACATATATATAACGAGATTTGGTCTTTGTCATGGCGAAGTGCTTTCACTAGTTTCAGACATCAGAATTAAAAGCACTCAAGAAATACTATATTACCTGATTTATCATCGTCATTTTCATTGTAATATTATCATTGTTATTGCCATCATCATCATCATCATTGGTGTTCTTTTTGTTGTTATGAGTTTGGTGGTTTGTTTGTTTGTTTGTTTGTTGTTGTTGTTTTTTTGTGTGGTCTCTTTGTTTTTGGGGCCATCTTCCACTTTTCATTAAACTGTTTTTTGGCAGAATGACGGGTTTGCATCACTCTCTCTGATGTTCATGAACAGAATTTAGGTGTTCGGACTGTTCTACAAGAGAACATCCTATCTTCTGCCCTCTTTAGCATAAAAATTAACAACATTGTTAATTCAGTTCAGCAGGATTCTGACTGCTCATTGTAGATGATTTTGCCCTCTTTGCAACTGGAAGCTTGTACCCAAGTGTTCAGTGTCGGGACCAGATTTTTGAGGATAAAATACATGTGTGGGTGGAAGAAAATGGCTTTACCCTTTCAGTTACTAAGACCCAGTGCATTCCCTTTCATAACTTGCATCAGTTTCTTTGCTGATCCTGAAATCCAATATTTACAGGTAAAATTTCAGTTCTAGTCGTAAAGAAGGCCAAATTTTTGGGAGTTATTTTTTATCAAAAGCACAGCTTTCTAATTCACATCATTAAACCCTTGAAAACTTCTTGCCAGAAAGCTCTGAACATTCTGCAGGTCATAGCACACACTGACTGGAGGGTTGAAAAGAAAACTTTGTTGCACCTGTACATAGCCTTGGACCATTCTAAACTGGACTATGGCTGTGTTGTGTACAGCTCAGTGAGACCCTGCTACCTGAAACTCTTGGATCCCATTCCACATCAAGGGCTTGGTCTCTGTCTTGGAGCATTCCACACCACCCCAGTGTACAGCCTGCAGAGGCAGGGGAACCCTCATCATCCAACTGTAGGCAGAAACTATCCTTAAATTACAAATCTCTGAACTGGAAAACCAGGGCTGCATGTGACTGTTTTTAATCCTCAGTTTCAAAGTAAATTTGAAGAAAATCCCTTTTGTGTTCCTCTGTTTGGACTTCATATGCAGCCTCATGAGCAGAATGCCTGTCTTGATCTAGGAGTTGTGTCTGACTTCTGTTAATTTCCTGAGAAGCCTCCATGGACCTTCTTAATACCAGAAATTGGCTTTGATCTTGCTTCTTTTGCAAAGAACCCACTGATCCTCAGTCATACAGGGCATTGTTTACTGATCTCTGTACAAAAATTTCCATTGTTTTATGAAATATTTACGGATGGTTCAAAGTCCGAAGATGGAATGGCTTGTGCAGCCTTTTACCCTAAGTGTTCCTTTTCATAATCAAAGCATATGCCATCAGATTGTTCGATTTACTCTGCTGGATGTACAGCTTTGGTTCTAGCATTGAAGATAATCTCTCATTCTATAAAGAAGGACTTTCTGATTCGCTGTCAGCTTTGAGAGACCATAGCTGGTCGTAACCTCTGCCATCCTGAACTTCTAAACATTTTTTTTTTTTTTTTTTTACTTTTTACCTCTTTGAAAGCGAAAGGTCATAATGTTCTTGCTTGGGTTCCCAATCATGTTGGCATATGGGGAAATGAAGTGGCTGATCGTTTGGCCAGGAATACCATAACGAAAAAATTGTCCAATGTATACATCCCCTACTGACAGACTTGAAACCAAAGGTTAATGATTATGTCAGAGAACTGGCAAGAGGACTGGAATACACAGACGGATAGCAGTCATTTCCAGATTTGTCCAAACGGAAGAGTTGTCCTCATCTACCTCTGGTGGTTGCAAAGAAGAAAAATAGTTTTATGCCAGTTGCACACTGGCCATTCATTTTTAACGCATTTGCATCTTTTACAGAGTGAAGAAGTTCCACCTTGCATCCCATGTGATGAATGTCTTGGCATTAGACAATTTTGAATTGAATGTAGGAGCTACATGATGACAGACACAAACACTTAACGGCAAGCTCATCAAAGACCTTGTTCCGGGATGTTCTCCGGGATTTGATTTGTGGGGGGGGGTTTGTTTGGTTGGTTGGGTTTTTTTTTTTTTTTTTTTTTTGTTTTGTTTTTTTTTAATAGAAATCAATGTTTTATAGAAAAAATTTGATTTTAACAGGGTATGACAGACTCTTTTGGAGGGGTCATTTGATGTACAGAAATAAATGGTGTTGGATTTTAACTTTGCATTTTGATTCTGTCACTTTGTTCTGTTTTATTTTGGTGTTTTCAGCCCACATGTGGCTTTTGTGGTTGAAACAACATGATGTGATTTGGTGGTTTCTTTGTCTTCTACACAATATCAATATAGCAGAGGTCCTGATACATCCATATTTTTCTAGTTTTTTTTTTTTTCTGGTTTAATCTTTGTTTACAATGACACATTGGCCTATGGTTGTTTGGGACAGGGGTGTTTGATGATTATAGTGATTATGATTATGGATTCAGGAATAGTCACGTTTATTATTATTATACCACAGACAATCAATCCTCTGTTTCAGACTGCATTTATGATTGGTCTAAAATGAATCATGAGATCACAGCAAAAAACACTTCATGAGACAACCTGCCAGAGTCCATCAGTTACCATCACCAAGTCTGAACCAGATGGACAGACAGATTATGGTCATGGTATTAAAGCTGAACCAGTTGATCCTGATGTGAAGAGGGATCTCCTCCACCAGTTCCAGAGCAGACACGACCAGGAAAGGAAGGTAGACATCGGTCTTCAATCGTGCATTTGTTTGCACAGCTCCTCTGTATCGGCAGATTCTTTGATTGCAGAGAATTTTGAACACCAGGAAATAAAACCTTGCGATGAAGCATCAGATGTGAAGGGTGAGCACAGCGCTGTTTTTTCACTCAGTGGTGCTCTAATATAATACCACCATAAATGATGTTAAGATTGAACTTGTTGGTGGCATTAAGTCTGAACCAGCCACAGCTAATGTTGAAAGTGATATCATCATGACTGAACCAGTCATATCAAACATCAGCAGTGATGTCACCAAGACTGAACCAGTCACATCAAACATCAGCAGTGATGTCATCAAGACTGAACCGGTCACATCAAACATCAGCAGTAATGTCATAAAGACTGAACCGGTCACATCCAACATCAGCAGTGATGTCATAAAGACTGAACCGGTCACATCCAACATCAGCAGTGATGTCATCAAGACTGAACCGGTCACATCCAACATCAGCAGTGATGTCATCAAGACTGAACGGTCACATCCAACATCAGCAGTGATGTCATCAAGACTGAACCAGTCACATCAAACATCAGCTGTGATGTCATCAAGACTGAACCAGTCACATCAAACATCAGCTGTGATGTCATCAAGACTGAACCAGTCACATCATGCATCTGCAGTGATGTCACCAAGGCTGAACCCATGACATCATATATCATCAGTGATGACATCAAGACTGAACCAGTCACATCAAAGATCAGCTGTGATGTCATCAAGACTGAACCAGTCACTTCAAACATTAGCAGTAATGTCATCATGAATGATGCTGTCACAGCAAGCCTCATAAGCGAGGTGTGGACAGAAGCACCAACAAACGTCATGGTGATGGTGGCATGCGATAACGTCAGATCTGAATCCATGACAAGTACAGATGAGGACAGGAGCAGACAAGCAGCTGATGAACAGGTTTGTGAAACTACTGTCTCCATTTCACTTTTTTTCAGTAGAACTTATTTTGCACCAGTTTATTATGAAAATTTGATTCGGTCAAGTTGATTTTTAGTTGTGATGGAGCTTCCATCAATTTAAGTCCCCAGACATAAATCAAATATGAAAACAAAACAATAAAAAGTAAAAGTAATGCCCCCTCCCTCCCTCTTTGCTTTCTACCCCCTTCCCCTCTCCTTTCCTCCTGCCACCATCGTCCTGCTTCCAAATGCTAACAGTTTGAAATTTGCATCTGATTTGAGTTTTGTGAATTTGCATCTGATTTGAGTTTTGTGAAATTTGCATCTGATTTGAGTTTTGTGAAATTTTGCATCTGATTTGAGTTTTCTCTCTCTTAACAGAAGTAAGTAATAAGTGGCTTTCCAGCGTGTTCAGTCTTTCTGTAGGGGTCCTTACTTGAGAGTGAAGTTCTGTGATTTGCTGTGACAGCGTAGGAATCATGACTTTCTTTAAGAAAGTCAAAGAGGATGATGTGGTCACAGTCATGGAGGACTGAATCAGGAACAAATGGTGATGCCAATGGCTGAATAAAAGCTGACAGTGAATGAGTGATGGCAGTTAATATCCTGTTTGCCCCCAAAGTGAGCGTAGCTGGGACTTGGCCTGTACTATTCATTCAAAAACAATCACCTGCACAGTGATTGAAAGAAAAAAAGAAACCCTGAAGCCATCTTGATTAGCCAGAGAATGATGAAGAATGAAAGATGGATTAATTTAGTTCCATACCTTTTTCCCAAAGATTTTTTCCCCCTCAGTTTATATGAGTTGGAAAAAAAAATGGGGAACTAGGGCTGTGGTGTGTGTGTGTGTGTGTGTGTGTGTGTGTGTGTGTGTGTGTGTGTGTGTGTGAAGGCATGAGGGAAAGAGTATAACTATGATGTAGATTATGAGGTGTATGTGACTTTGTTTACAAAGTAACAATATTCTGGATCCTGGAAATTTGACTAAGTACTATAAAACTATTTCAGTGGGTATACATGGGAAAGTTGTTTTCTTTTTGTCATCATAACAGTGTGGAAATCCATTGCCTCCCTCTCCCCCTCCCCCCCCCCCCCCCCACTCAAAAATCTCCTTCCTTCCCATTTGTGTGACAAGATCACAGGAATATTTGTCTCTGTGTGTGTCTGTAGGTTAGACACTTTAGTCCTTAACTTTCCTGAGCTCATCAGACAAACTAAATACTTTTATATGCATGATGCTGTGGGTGAATACTTTTTTGTCCATTTGACAGAGAAGTTGGTCCATTTGGCCTGGGGAAAGTATGCTGCAGATTAGTTTTTGTTCTGTGCAGGAGAGGAGACGAAAAAATGGGTTTTAAAATCAAGGAATTCAGTTCATGCTGAGGGTGGGGGAGGGGGCAAAAGGGGAGCTCCCCTCTCTGCCTCCTCTCTCCTCCCCTCTCCTCCTTCCCCCTCCAATCCCTCTTCCCATCTGCCACCCTCCCAAGCCCCCTTTGCCTTCCTTCACCTGAACCCTCTGTAGTCCGCTGGGTTTTGAATATTATCACTCGCTTTGAGAGCTGAAAGTAGCAGCTCATTTAACCCATTTGTCAGTTTTACTGATATCCTTGAAGCTTTGATCCATTCACGTTAATGCAGTGAAAGATACTGGCTTGCTTTCTTTTCTTTTTCTTTTTGTGTTACCCTGTTGATCTTTGATAAGACTGATAAAAGGATATACGAGTGATGTTTATGATCTGGTCAACATGTTGATGGTAGTGATGTAAGATGATTATGACACTGAACATGAAGTATATATTTCTGTTTATACAGGAAGATGACCAACCTGTGTCTTCCGCTTGTCAAGCATCAGGGTCAGCTCAGAAACCAGTGGTTTGTGGTGTGGTCAGTACAACTGTGACATCAGTAGAAAAGGTGAAGTTGAAACCAAGAAAGAAAAATCTGTTCACTTGTGATATGTGCAGTAGATCATTTACACAGGCTGGTGATCTGAAGACACATAAGATAATCCACAGAGGTCAAAACCATTTTCATATGATGTGTGCAGTAGGACTTTTACACAGGCTGGTAATCTGAAGACATACAAGATGTTCCACACTGGTGAGAAATTATTTTCATGTGATGTGTGCAGTAAGACTTTTACATGGGCAGGTGACCTGAAGACTCACAAGATGATCCATACTGGTGAAAAAAAAAAACGATTTTCATGTAATGTATGGAGTAAGACTTTTACACAGGCTAGTAATCTGAAGACATACATGATAATCAATACTGGTGAGAAATTATTTTCATGTGATGTGTGCTGTAAGACTTTTACACAGGCAGGTATTTGAAGACACACATGATGATCCATACTGGTGAGAAATTATTTTCATGTGATGTGTGCAAAAAGAGTTTTACACATGTGTGTAGCCTGATGACACACAAGATGATCCATACTGACGCCAAACCATTTTCTTGTGATGTATGCAGTAAGACTTTTCCAACATCAAGTAAGCTGAAGAGACACAAGATGATCCATACTGGTGAGAAACCATTTTCATGTGATGTGTGCAGTAAGAGTTTTAATGAATCAGGTCATCTGAAAGTACACAAGACGATCCATACAGGTGAGAAACCATTTTCATGTGGTGTTTGCAGTAAGACTTTTACATGGGCAAGTCATTTTGAAGGCACACAAGATGATCCATACTGGTAAGAAATTATTTTCATGTGATGTGTGCACTAAGACTTGTACACGGCCAGGTGACCTGAAGACTCACAAGAAGATCCATACTGGTGAGAAAATACTTTCATGTGATGTGTGCAGTAAGACTTTTACACGGCCAACTGACCTAAAGAGACACAAGATGATCCATACTGGTGAGAAAACCATTTTCATGTGAAGTGTGCAGTAAGACTTTTACACATGCATATATGTTGAAGGCACACAAGATGATCCATACTGGTGAGAAATTACTTTCATGTGATGTGTGCAGTAAGATTTTTTACACGGCCAACTGACCTAAAGAGACACAAGATGATCCATACTGGTGAGAAACCATTTGCATGTGATGTGTGCAGTAAGACTTTTATACAGGCATATAACTTGAAGGCACACAAGACGATCCATACTGGTGAGAAATTATTTTCATGTGATATGTGCAGTAAGAGTTTTACACTGGCAGGTAATCTGAAGAAACACAAGATGATCCATACTGGTGAGAAATTATTTTCATGTGATATGTGCAGTAAGAGTTTTACACGGGCAGATAGTCTGAAAATACACAAGATGATCCATACTGGTGAGAAATTATTTTCATGTGATGTGTGCAGTAAGAGTTTTACACGGGCAGGTAATCTGGAAAAACACAAGATGATCCATACTGGTGAGATATTTTCATGTGATATGTGCAGTAAGAGTTTTACACACAGGCAAGTGGTCTGAAGGCACACAAGATAGCCCACAGATGTCAGAAACCATTAGCATGAGATGTGTGTGTGTGTACGACCTTTACACAGGCAGGTCACCTGAAGAAATACAAGATGATCTGGTGAGAAATTATTTTTATATGATGTATGCAGTAAGAATTTCAGAGAGGCAAATCACATGAAGAAACACAAAGTGATCCATACTGGTGAGAAATTATTTTCATGTGATGTGTGCAGTCCGACTTTTACAGTGGCTGATACTCTAAAAAGAATTCACAATATGATTCAAGCTGGTCAGAAAGCATTTGCATGCGATGTGTGCAGGAAGAGTTTTACGCTTGTAGGTAGCCTAGAGAGACACAAAATCCTTACTAAGTAGAAATTATTTGAACGTGTTGTGTACAATAAGACTTACATAAACAAGTTGCCTGTAAAAGGATAAGATTTTGCAATCCAGTGAATAATGTGTGCTGAAAGACTTGTACACAGGCAAATTACAAAGATATGCAAGGTAGTGCTGGTCAAAAATTGATTTTGCTGTGTTCTCTGTGCATTAATTACCTCTTACCAGTTGACTCCCGGTTTTCAGATGTGTACATTTGATGCCATACTCCCAGTATTTTTCCATTGTTACTGTTTCAAAAATTACATTGTCTGTGGAAAGATTCTGCTTACATCTTGTCATTCAAAATCAGAAGACATTTAGCTGTCTTTAATATATTAATATGTTAACATATTCGGTTACTTCAATTAATAATCAGTAAACAATCATGGCAGAGTTCTGCTAAAAGCCTAGCATCAAATGTCTGAACTGGCAAGAATTTAAGCCTTTTGCATGTCATGTAGCTTGAAAAGACATCAGATGATGGACACCGGTTAGAGATTCTTTGCCTGTGATGTATGCACTGAGACATTTTGGCAGATTACCTGGTGGGACACGGATGATCCATCAGCACAGTAAGACATTTAGGGAGACAGGTTACTTGAAAGGACTCAAGATCAGCCATGTTGGTCAGAAATCATGAATCTGTTGTGTGCATCCAAACAAATTGTACAGGCAGGTATCGGAAGAAATACAAGATGATCCTTACTAGTTGAAAGTCAAGTACATCATTTGGGTGCGAAAAGAACTGTGCCATAAGCATTTTTTTTTCCATATCCAGATAACGTGAAAACAAAAGACAAACATTGAAACAATACTGATCTGAAACAATTCTGTGTACACTAGGACTTAAACAAAGGCAGATAACATGGAACACACACACACACACACACACACACACACACACACACACCAGTGCAAATTCATCTGAAATTGGTTTTATGCAATGTGTGCTGTATGATGTTATCATGTTCTGCTCAAGAGATGAATGTCACATGATATAAGTGGTAGTTCTAACATTGACTTGAAATCAGGAAAGATAAACAGTGATCTTTACTGAATTCTTAATTGAAGATATTTGCATCGAGACTAGTATACTTTAGTTGATAATACACATGATGACCAATGCTGGTTAGGGAAGAAAAAAATCATTTTGTCTGCTGAGCACACATGAAACAAGCCTGAGGAAATTAGATACACTTGTTGATTGTTTACTAGTCCATATATATATTTTTTTTTTTCAGGATGGTGTGCATCTGTGTTTGTGTGTGTGAGCACGAGTGTATATACCCATGTTTGACAACTGTTGGCATATTCCTCAGGAAGTTAGGCTTTAAAAACTTTGCAGTAAAATACTCATACTATGAACATGGTTTGGTCAAGAATATCAGCTGATGTACTGGTCTGACTCGTACTGAAAGGTAAATTGTGTGTGTGTGTGAAGGAATTCTGTTTTACGTCTCGTCACACATATAGGTGATTGCAGACGTCTAAATACATAGTTTTTACAATTTTAGACTATTATCATAAAAGATGAGAAGAGGACGAAGTGGTTACATAGAACAAAAATAAAGGATAGATGAATTATAGGACAGTAACTGTGAAAAGAGTTAGGTAAAAATAACTGATCTAACTTACGATTATGATTATAAAATGTTCCTTAATGGACTTTGCAAAAGGTTACTTGTTAATTTAACAAGAGAAACAACGAATCGAAAAAATCAAAGACATTAACATGCCCAGTGTCAGCACTTGGTATAACACCATTCAAAAAGGGTTTCATTAGTTCACAATCAAAAACTCACATGTTGAACTGAAAGATCCCCACGACATACACACTTAACAGTCTGGCAATACTTGGTTCGTAGGGAATTACATGAAAGTCTAAAAGTCAGGCTTGAAATCGGTTAGCTAATCGACACAAGTTTGACAGTTTGCTGTCGAGGTTTTGATGAGGGAGTGTATTGATTCAGGAAATCCCTCTCGATTATATGACTAATTTCCTTATATGAAAAGGACAATCAACCTTAATCCTACCTAATATATTCTTTGCTTCCATTTTTTGCTGCTCTGTCTGCTTGATCGTTAAAAATGAAGGAGGTGTGCGATGGAACCCAAGAAAATACAACGTTAGTACTTTTCATGTAAAGACATTGCAACATGTACTTAATCTCAAATAATAATTCCTCTCTGTGTATTTTCAAAACAATGTAAACTTTTTAATGCTGCTGACTGTGAATCAACACAAAACAGGATATCAAATATTGAGACTGGCATGGAAATTAAATAATTTAATGCCATCAGGACAGCAAGTAGTATAGCTGTAAATATGGAATGATCCTTACCTAAATAATATGATTTTTCAGCTTTGAAATCTAGAATTACAAAGCCAGATCCTGCACTCCATCATCAAGAACTGAGCCGTTAGTGTATACTTTCAAATAGTTTGTAAACTTTTCTTCCATGTCAATTTCGACAGATGATGCTGCTAACACATGCGTCAAAATCGCTTTATTTAGATCAGAAGAAAAATTTTAACTATTACTTCCGTTTGTTCCCAAGGGGGTACCGGCGGAACCAGTATGCGAGACGCTACCTCATGTGGGTTACTCTTTGATGAATTAAAAACGTCTGAAACGTATGAACAAAGCGTCTCTAAATTTGAATTTTTCTGTGCATTTTTCGAAAAATCAATGTCGGATCTTGTATTTAACTCTTCAAGGTCATCCACAGCAATCCGTCTCGCTACATATTTTACAGAACTTATTTTCCTTTCTCCATCAAGTGGCAAAAGGCCTGCTATCTTATAAGCTTCAGAGGACTTAGTGTGCACAGGTACACCCAGGGCCAACTTTACAACTTTACTGTCGATTCTTTGAAGTTTCTTTAAATGCGATCGCGGAGCAGAAAAGAATACTTCCTGTCAGTAAGTCAGTCTTGGTCGTACAAGACTGGTTGCTAAATGCAAAAAAAAAGCTTTAGGATCCTGTCCCCATGGAGAGTGACTGACAATTTTTAGAAAATTCGAACTTTTAACTGCTTTAGTAACAATTGAGTCAGTATGTTTTTTCCAGTTTAATTTTGGTGTAAGTAGGACACCTAAAATTTTTACTTCAAGTTTATAAAAAAAATTTCCCGTCCTCCCAGAAAGAATATAGGTAGGTTACTTAGGTTATATCCATTGTTAAAAAGAACCAAATGTGTCTTTTCAACAGAGAATAAAAGCCATTCAAATGCATATAACTATTTAATTTATCCCAGCTCGTTCTGAAAGAGCTTCTGAATATAATTAATGTGATGTAAATTTGTTCTTTTTTAAAGATACATTAATCCATATTGCAGTGTCATCAGCATATTGAGCTACCCTAGTGTATGATGAAAAAACATGTATATAAGTCATATAGCAGTACGTTGAATAACAATGGGGAGATTATAGAACCTTGTGGAATTCCCATATTTATAGATCTTGAGGATGATAAAGCCACACCAACTTTGGCCATTATGTGTCTCCCACTTAAAAAGGATTTCACATGATTGTAGACGTGACCAGAAAGACCCATTTGTTTTAATTTATACAATAATCGGCTGTGCCACACTCTATTGTAAGCTTCAGTAAGATCAAAGAAGGAAGCAAGGACACTTTTACATTTAGAAAACTGTTTCTTAATTTGAGTAGTTTGTCGTGTCAGGTGATCAATTGTACTTCGTCCTTTTCTAAATCTAGCTTGATGTGAAGAAAATATATCATTTTTATCACAGTAATTGGCCATTCTGAAATCTACTATTTTTTCCATGACTTTTGCAGTATGAGACATGACTGAAATGGGTATACAGGTAGACGTCTCAGACCGAGGCTTGCCCTGCTTTAGAATAGGAGTCACAATAGACATCTTCCATTTATCAAGAATTTGTCCACATTCCCAGTATTTTTCAAATAATTTATGTAAAATGACTATCCAGTTCTCTGGTAAATGGTTTAACATAGTGTAAGAGATCTCATCCAAACACACCAAAATCTTTTCCCAACAGACGGATAGTATTCCCGGCTTCCTGTAAAGATATTGATGTGTTTATAGTACTATTGTTGTTTGGTATAGGATCTCTATAGTTATCAGTATTTTTTTCTTTCAATCTAAACACCTTTTGCTCATTAGGCAAACATACCATACTACATGTTTTAACGTACATATGCAAATTCCTCGGCCATTTCTTTGGGAGAGAGAAATTCTTTACTTGTTTTGATCGGGTAATCTTGGAGTTTAAAGCCCGATTTCATTTCTTTCACCTTATCCCACACCTTTTTCAGGTCTTTTCAGTCAGATACTTCATTTAGACAGAACAGTGACCAATATTGTCTTTTTGCTTGTGCTGTAACTCTGCTTTTATTTTTGTACTGCACATTTCTGTATGAGCTGCATCTTTTATCTCTTGCACAGGAACCTTTCTAACTTTTAGTCAATTAAGATAAGCTGATGTTTTTGCTTTAACAGCCTCATTGCAAGCCTGATTCCACCAGACATTCCCTGAGAATGTTTCACACCCTTTTTCATCCTTTTTTTTGGGAGTAGCTAGAGCAGCAGCCTCAAGAACTGCTTTCTGAAAGTCATCAAAAAAGATGTCACACATCCTCACAAATAACTTCACTCTCAGTCTTCTCAGTGAGGTCATTTTGGAAAGTTTCCCAATCTGCCTTTATGTAATTAAATTTGGGTATAACATCTTCATCACTAACTTCAGATCCAACGGATTCCTTAAAAGATAAATGTATTGGCACATGGTCACTACCTAGTGGGTCATTGGCTGTATCCCACTTTGCTGTTAATGCTAAAGCAGGTGAAACAAAGGTAAGATCAAGCGCTGATGCTCTGTGATGAGATACTTCTGGGATGCGCATAATTCTCCTGTCATTAAGTGAAACTAAAGATGAATCCACAACAGTTTCCAGAAAGTCAGGGTGAGAAACTATTTGACAGCCTTTATCCCAGAAAGGAGCATGAGAATTGAAATTGCCACCAATGACCCACTTTTCTTTAGAACAGTTTAGAGAACGTAACCAATTAGTATTTTGCCCATCAGGGCCCTGAGGGTAATAAACTGATGCAAAATGTAAAATTTGATTGTTTAAAACTTTCAATTTTACAAAGGATGCTGACTCATTACCTGTATCTTTTGTAAAAGAAAGAGGATTAACATATGTGTAATGTAAACCATATTGTACATAAATAGCTGTACTAACTTTATCAGAATCTTTGCATATATGATAAACCGGGGGATAGTAATAACCTCGTAACTTTAGCAATTTCTGTTGTGTGACATTTCAGGGACTGAAGGAGAAGTACATGGTGAAATTTACTTGAAAGATGCATACACAAATTAGCAATATTAGTTGATGGGCGTTCCATTGTAAAACTGACAAATTATCACATGTATTGTTCTTTTTCTTCCTGATCATACATTAACCTAATTTAAGGATGGGTAAGTATCATAAAGGTGACGTAGTACAATAACCAGATCAAAACTGCGAAAAGCAGACGTTACCCAGAGAAGTGGGGGGATGATGCTTTGGAGATTTGTTTTTGACGAGGCTGATCATGGATACATAATTGACTATCATGAACTCTTTGTATGAAGATTTAGGGATGACAGACTATCACAATGACCTCCTACTGAAAACTGCTTCACACAAGATGATGATTGGGCCCGATACTGAACAAAAAAAGGCGCCCGAGCTGAAAATGGCAGATTGTTGCGCTGTTTAACATCAATACAGCAGGGAAGATGATTGTTGGACTTTTTTTTTTTTTTTTTTTTTGGCTGTCCCAAGGTATGCATCACCTCAGAGGCAGTGCACCCATGCCGCTCATTCCGACACCCTGTCCACAGCTACAGCCCGGTCGGCCCTGCCGCAGCCCGGCACTGGCAATCCACAGGGAGCAGTCAATGTCAAGTCGCAAGAGGCAACCCGCCGGAGGAGACACTGCACTGCTGCCGAGTCACTTCAGTGGTGTTCAGGGGCGCCTGTTCTGATCTAACATATGCAGGACACCACCTACTAAGCCCCCTACAGATGACAATAATTGCTTAGTCGTGGAGCCGGCGTGAGTGAGCTCTCCCTCCGGAGGGTGCCACCACGTCCGTCCAATGAAAGCCCCCATGGCCTCGCCAATGCCGGTGACCCCGGCGGAACCAAACCAAGGCCACAGACCTGGAGAGGACATCGAAATTGAGGTCACCATGAGAGCAGGGCATGAAGGGCCACAGAATTTGAGACTTGTTTTTTTTATGCTGATCGATGAGAAGGAGGATGATTAAGATGATGCTACGGATTTCCATTTTGGTCTGAGACTACATGACAGGGCTGAACTCTACGCTTCCTTTCATAATATATCCCGGGCGTCAACCAGGCCGAGAGATACAGGCGCCTGCAGTGTTGGTCAGGAAATTTGAGCAACAACACTCTTAGAAACGCATCCATTAAGTGGATGAAACTCGACTGTGTGGTCCCAGTCTTCCCAACTGAGTCTGCAGCAAAATGAACTCTGGGTAGGAGCCGGTTGGGGCAGAAAAACCCACATGTCTCTGGCAGGATTCGAACCCATGACCTCCCAGCTGGTAGTCCGGGACGCTAATTATTTCGCCACGGCGGCTGGTTTGACATTTAGTTGATTAGCCCTCTGCCAGAGATCCTGTTGCTTTAGTAATCCAGGGGCAGGCCACTCTCCATGTGTGTGTGTTTGTGTGTTTCAGCACACACATGTAACAAAGACATGAAATAGTAGAAATCCAGGTAACCAACAGTTGTTCAGAACCTTTACGTATCTTGGATGTAATAATGTGAAGAGATTGCACTTCTATGCAGGTAACTGTAATCTCTTCACAACATCTTTTGGGTTGTCGGTGACCCAGAGATAATGAAATAATGATGTCTTTACATTTATTGAGAATTTTCTGTTTGAATTTTGGGTATTTGTCAAGAACCTTAAAGCTTTGTATAAGCTGATTTTAATGTATATACATCTAAGGTTAAAGAATAAAACAGTTGCATCATTTGAACCATACACTCTTTTTATGATATGGCCGCGGAGAACCCATACTCAAAAATGTGAGAATTGAATACAGTGGCAATTGTGTACGAGTTATAGCAACCAGCGCTGTCAATTAGGATATAATCTTTTTAGGACATTTTTTTGTGTCTCCTCTTTGAGCCACTCCTGTGGCATTACCCCATGATGCTCATTCCTGCTCCCCATTGACAGACGGTCTGGGTCGTCCTGTTGCCCCCTCCCCCCAGCACTGGCATTCCGCAGGCAGAGTCAGTGTCAAGTTTTCATGAGGCAGGCCACCAGAGGACACACAGCACTGGTGCTGAGTCACTTTGGTGGTGTTCACTGCTGCCTGTTCTGATCCAGTGTACGCAGGACACCTCATACTAAGTCCCTAACTAACGACAACAATCCTTTAGACATGGAGCCAGCGTGAGGGTGCCATCATGTTCATCCAGTGATGGTCCCCATGAACTTGCCGATACCAGCAGCCTTGACACAAACTGGCCCACTGTGTAGACATGGAGAGGAAATCACAGTTGAGGTTATCAGAGAATGGGGCATGAAGGGCAACAGAACTTGAGACTTTTTTAAATACTGATTGACCATACTGAAGATGATGTTGTTCAACTCCATTTTTAGTCTGAGACTGCATGACAGGACTATACTCTGTGCTTGCTTTCATAATGTATCAACCAGGCCTGAGAAATACAGGCACCTGCTATGTTGGTTAGGAAACTTGAACAAACACTGACAGTGACGCATCTATTAAACGGATGAAAGTATACTGTGCAGTTCAAGTCCTCCCAGTTGAAGTTACAGCAAACTCAACTGTGGGCAGGAGCCGATCATGAGGACAAAATGTCCCACAAAATGTAAATGGCTCTGAGGGGAATCAAACCCTCGACCTCCCGGCCAGGAATCTGTGCTGTTAACCATAGCGCTAGGTCAGCTGATGGGAGAGCATGTCTTGTACAACCTGCCTCATCTGAAGAGGAATAAATACAGTAAGCACACTTAGTACTGTAAAGTCTTCATAAACTGTCAGTAGTGGGTGAATGGCATTGTCAGCTGATGGGAGAGCATGTCTTGTACAACCTGCATCATCTGAAGAGGAATAAATACAGTAAGCACACTTAGTACTGTAAAGTCTTCATAAACTGTCAGTAGTGGGTCAATGGCATTGTCAGCTGATGGGAGAGCATGTCTTGTACAACCTGCCTCATCTGAAGAGGAATAAATACAGTAAGCACACTTAGTACTGTAAAGTCTTCATAAACTGTCAGTAGTGGGTGAATGGCATTGTCAGCTGATGGGAGAGCATGTCTTGTACAACCTGCCTCATCTGAAGAGGAATAAATACAGTAAGCACACTTAGTACTGTAAAGTCTTCATAAACTGTCAGTAGTGGGTGAATGGCATTGTCAGCTGATGGGAGAGCATGTCTTGTACAACCTGCCTCATCTGAAGAGGAATAATACAGTAAGCACACTTAGTACTGTAAAGTCTTCATAAACTGTCAGTAGTGGGTCAATGGCATTGTCAGCTGATGGGAGAGCATGTCTTGTACAACCTGCCTCATCTGAAGAGGAATAAATACAGTAAGCACACTTAGTACTGTAAAGTCTTCATAAACTGTCAGTAGTGGGTGAACGGCATTGTCAGCTGATGGAGAGAGCATGTCTTGTACAACCTGCCTCATCTGAAGAGGAATAAATACAGTAAGCACACTTAGTACTGTAAAGTCTTCATAAACTGTCAGTAGTGGGTGAATGGCATTGTCAGCTGATGGGAGAGCATGTCTTGTACAACCTGCCTCATCTGAAGAGGAATAAATACAGTAAGCACACTTAGTACTGTAAAGTCTTTCATAAACTGTCAGTAGTGGGTGAATGGCATTGTCAGCTGATGGGAGAGCATGTCTTGTACAACCTGCCTCATCTGAAGAGGAATAAATACAGTAAGCACACTTAGTACTGTAAAGTCTTCATAAACTGTCAGTAGTGGGTCAATGGCATTGTCAGCTGATGGGAGAGCATGTCTTGTACAACCTGCCTCATCTGAAGAGGAATAAATACAGTAAGCACACTTAGTACTGTAAAGTCTTCATAAACTGTCAGTAGTGGGTCAATGGCATTGTCAGCTGATGGGAGAGCATGTCTTGTACAACCTGCCTCATCTGAAGAGGAATAAATACAGTAAGCACACTTAGTACTGTAAAGTCTTCATAAACTGTCAGTAGTGGGTCAATGGCATTGTCAGAAGTGTGCTATCAAAGTTGATATGCAGTAAAGACTGAACTTAAACATTAGACATTAGACACTTCCTGTTCGAACCTGACAGATTGATGAATCTGCTTAGAGAGAGAGAGACAGAGAGAGTGTGAAAGCAAGATTAAGACAACTGGTGGCCTTTATAGATAAACCTGATTGCAAGTAATGGAAAGATCATGGGGTTTTCATCACCAGTCAAACCTTCTGCTGTGGGTTATTTTACTCCAACTTAATGTTTAAGTAACTCCACCTGCTGGACCCTCCCCAGGCAATTTTCAGGCTTTTTATACTTTCTTAGGTCTCTCAAGTCTGAACATATGATTGTATCTCTTGTATGGGAAACTGTGTTCATTGTGATGCTTGCAATGCGATGCATGTGGAGTGGATTGTGATGGATTGTGATATAGTGCATGATTGATTGGTGACATGACAGTGGATTGCCCAGCCCTTTAATACACCTTTGTGGTGTGACATCGTGAGCTCATACTACATGGTGTACAGCCCAGCTTCCTGATACACAATTGCAACACAGTGTGTGGGTTCAAGTCATAGTGAATTTCCAACCTTCTGTCATAAGTATAGTATTGTATTGTGATGTAGTATATGAGTTCGTAGCAGTATGAACTGTCAGTCCCCGAGTGATACAACTCTGCATTGTCACATAGTGTGGGAGTCCACTGGAAAGTGAGATGCCAACCCCTTGTTCCCTCCCTGTCCCCTCCACCATTGTACCCTCTTCCCCCACCACCTCACAGCACCTCGTCATTTTTGTAGAGAGTTATGGTTATTGACATTTTCACCGTCGTAGCCTTTCAGTCCACGCTCCCATCTTTCCTGCCCTGATTCCCCTCCTGCCGTCCCCATGTCTGCTTCCTTTCTCTTCCCCCTCCTCCTCTGTCGGCATGTTTTAAATACCCCCTCCCTCCACCCATCCCCCCTGACTCCTGCTGTTCCTTGATTGCCTTTTCTGAATGTGTTTTTATTTGTATATATATATATATATGTGTGTGTGTGTGTGTGTGTGTGTGTGAATTTGATTACTATAATATTTCAAATTGAGTAAACTAAGTTTAGATAATCTGCTTTGAGCTCTGAGTAAAATCTGTGAATTTGTGTGTTGTAAGCCACAAATATGTTCCTGTATAGTCGGTGATACCATAATGTAGGGCTTGAAAGTCTCTGTATATGAATATTGGTTTCCATTGTTACTTTGATTTGTAAAGATCGCACCAGTTCTAGTGACCAGTCTAACTAAAGACAGACATAGTAAAGATATGATGTGTTCTTTGTGATGAATGCTTTATAATGCCTACTGCACTTTTTTTTTGTCGGATCAGATACTTTTCATTTTGTATTACCGAGGTGTATTGGCATATGAAAAAAGCTGCGCACATAATTCAGGGTGTCGGTGTGAAGTACTGTCTGCTCATCTGTCTCTGTTGTCATGCCTGTCACTGTGCCAGTGTTATGAGTGGATGAATTGGATGATGGTCTGATTATGTCCACAAAGAGTTAGAGAGAGTATGTGTGTGTGTGTGTGTGTGTGGGGGGGGGGGGGGGGGGGGGAGGCCTCTGTTTCCATGTTCACGTCTGGCATTAACCTCTCCTGCTCTCAGCGGATAATGCCCCGATTTTTTTTCTTGTTAGTGGTCTCAGCTGGAAACAAAAACATCTGATGGACAAAAAAAAGTACCTTAGAAAGACCAGAAATAGTGATTGCTCAGTAGTACGGTGGGAACAAGAGGCTGTGCTGTGGTCCACCCCCTCCCCTCTCCCTCTTCTCTC